>WURT03123324.1:0-11705 GCA_009936505.3 Holothuria glaberrima | reverse complement strand
AGAAAAAAGACACAAAGAGTAGAGTATGTAATCCTGTTCTATTTATTCATTTTCTAGCTTGGTAGTTCAAGTCAGTAGTAAAGTACTAGATAAACGTTAACAATGTTGTATTTTCGGTGCGTGAAAATCTGCACCGATCGAAAAAGTTTATCGTCGCAACAAAATGTCAAGTCTAGGCTCAAATTGTACGGAGGTTGTGGAAGATACCAGTTTTGCGAAAGCGAACGGCAAGTTCGGATAAACGGGGTTTCGGATAAACGGGGTTCGGATAAACGGGGTTTTACTGTACATTGATACTGCTTGTTAAGCGTAGGAATTCTTATGGGGGTTTGAGGTGGGGTCCATCATTTGTCTGTGCATTTATCCAAGCCATTTTCTATTGGATCACTTGATACAGAGAGTAGAAATAATTGGGTAGATAGAATTTACAACAGATAGCTGAATTGTCCAAAGTTTCCAATGATGACATAATTCTTTTTTCCTTTAGCTGTGAAACACTGTTACTTTATTTTCCCCAGTGTATACGTGGTTTCTATTGTGCCACTACAAATTTCATGACAGTGTAAACATAAGGTGTATTGTATCGCTTGAACAATTATTGCATCTCAAAGATTGCCTTTTTCAATAAAATAGAAAAAAAACAAACGAAAAATTATCAAGTGTGTTCTTCTGTGTAATGTCAGGGTAGTTTATACCCCATTCCATGAAGATAATATCAGCTTATAAGCAGCATGCAGAGATGTGACTATTGTATTCAAAATCTACTTTTAAAATAGAACGAAGATAACTGCAAGTCATGCATCTACATTTTCAAGGAAACTTCTAAGTTTACTTCCCTGGATTTCGATTATGTATGTGAATCTTCTTAACCTTTCACTATTCATATTATACGAAATATTTCATACGTCGGGTTTTTTAAGCAAAATGATATTGGTAAAGTACTCAAACTGGCTTTAAACCCCCAAATTAATTCTGTTAAAGATGAAGTTATAACAATTTTAGTTTTACTTATTTTTAAGTGGGTTTCTGTGTGGAAAAAAATAAATTTTCTACTTTGTATTTCCAGGTCACAAAACTATCCATTTAGTGGGAATACGGACATATAGACCCGTTCAGACACTTGGGAAGAGAAATTTGTATTAAAATCAAAGTTGGTCACAGAGGCCAAATTGAGTCCCCCAAAAGAGAAATTGCAATATTCAGTTTAGCTTAATACTTTATGAAGCTCTCAAAATTAGAAGGTTAAATTTCTCTGTATTTAACCAAGTCAACTGATCACCCATCCAGCGAGAATAGCGTCATGTAGCTGTTCATGGGAAGAGAAATTGGTACTCAAAAGTTGGTTCCAGAGGCCAAAATTCTTGCTAAAAATGAAGAAATTGTTTTTTCAGTTACACTTACTCAGAGTACCCTTATATAAGGAGCTTCAACTTGTGTGTGTTTCCAAAGCAAGTCACTACCATTTAAATGAAGATGGAGACTTATTCAAACATGTGGGATGAGAAATGTGTACTTAAAGTCAGTGCCAGAGGCCAAAATTCTCGCTGAAACGAAGAAATTGCATTTTTTCATTTGAAGTTACTCAAAATTCCCTAATAAATTAGGGTGCTCAATTTTTCCCTGTGTTTACAGGTCAAGTCACTACCAGTCCAGTGAAGATGAAGACTTTACTCACATGTGGGACGAGAAATTGGTACTCAGAGTTAGTCCCAGGGGTCAAAATTTTCGCTATAAATGAAGAAAACATGATTTCTCAATTACGGTTACTCAGAGTACCCTTACATTAGGGATCTCAAGTGTTCTCTGTGTATTGACAGGGCAAATTACTACGAGTTTAGAGAAGGTGGAGACTTAAATTCATGTATGGGAAGAGAAATTCATACTCAAAGTTGGTCCCAGAGGCCAAAATTCTCCCTACAAACGAAGAAATTGCAATTTTTCGGTTAAAGTAAATCAGGGTACCCTTACATCAGGGAGCTTAAATTTTCCCTGTGTATTCACAAGTCAAGTCTCTACCAGTTAAGAGAAGATGGAAACTAATACTTATATGAGGAACAAGAAAATTGTACTCAAAACTGGTCCTAGAAGCCAAAATTTTCGCCAAAAATGAAGAAATCGCGATTACTCAGAGTACCCTTACATTAGGGATCTCAAATTTTCTCTGTGTTTTGACAAGTCATTTCACTACAATTTAAGTGAAGATGGAGACTAAAATGCACTTGTGAGACGAGAAATTTGTACTCAAAGTTGGTCCCAGAGGCCAAAATCCTCCCTATAAAAGAAGGAACTGCGATTTTTCAGTAAAGGTTTCTCAGGGTACCCTTATATCAGGGAACTCAAATTTTTCCTGTGTGTTCACAGGTCAAGTCTCTACCAGTTTAGCGAAGATGGAAACTGATACTTATATGTGGAACGAGAAAATGGTACTCAAATTTGATCCGGGAGGCCAAAATTGCAGTTTTTGGCACTGAGGACCACATTCAAGGGGTCGTTGTGAAAAATTGATAGGTACTTTTGTGGAGAACTTTTAATATAGTGTGTGAAACATGTTACTTTAACTATATAATCACTCAGAAAGTAGACCCCGAATTTCGGAACGAAAACGGTTTTCTAGGCCTTTTCTGAGTTTCAGCCTGTGGCCTATTTTTTATGAGTATATACTGCAGGAAGTACTTCCTTTGTGGAATGTGGAATAATGATCTTCTATTTTTATTTATTATTATTCTAGTCATTGAGGATTAGAAGGCAAGTGTCTAATAATCCCTTTATTCATCCAAGAACATGGAGTGTTAAAGAATTCTCGGATGATAAAGAATATCTCCGTAACAAAGGGTTGCATTGAAAGCTGGGCCTGCTACTTTACCGAGAATTTTGCAGGAGAAGCTCGAGGGCGGGCTTCTCAAAGTGTGAGTGTTGGCAACCACTAAACCTTATATTATTGTCTGGAACTGTCCTAGATTTTAGATTTGCTTCATGTTTGTCCAGAATCACCTCACATTTATCTCCTGGTTTGCTTCTTGTTTATGTGAATAGCCCTAACTTCTGGCTGAATTTGAAGATACTGGGCAGCAGGCAAGCCGCAGGGGGGGGGAGTTCGTGCCCCCTGAAAACTTTCCAGTAAGAGGTCTTGCACTTATCACAAGACCAGCCTTCTTGGAATACAGATATAGGAAAAAAATTTGGAAAATCTTGCACCATTTTGCATCTAGAGTCCTTGATATAGGCGAAAAGTTTCAAAGGGGAGGGGGATCCCCCCTCCCCTTAGACCCCTCCCCCAGGCTGGTGAAACATCGGTGTGCCCCCCAATTGGTTATCCTGGCTTCGGACCTGTTGGGCAGCAAACTGTAAGGCCTGCAGTCTGTGAAAATACAGTGAGGTGATTTCATAGGCAAAGAATGTGCTGGTCAGTTTCAAGTAATGTAGCCTATATGATGTATGTCAGGACAAGTGTGAGTTTACTCCTGGGCAAATATGTGAGCTGCACTGGATAACAAATGAAGGTGGATATCGACAATGATTCCAAAATGACATTGCATCAAGTCTGTGTTAGCTCTTATATTCACTTTGTGCGTAGGTCTTTTTGCTTTTGTTGGTGTCTGTTTCACCATTTGCTCCACACAGTGCATCAGGCTCCCAACGATCCTATATTTCCTATATATTCCTATATTTTGAAATTGAGCATATATTTTCCTATAAAAAGGGAAAACCTATATTTCCTATATTTTTCATTTAAAATGTCTGTGTTCAGGGCAGTGGTCTGAGAATCCCAAACTGTAGATGAAAGTTGGCCAACTTGAGAAAAATACAGAAATGCTGACAATTCCACTCTCCAAATTATGATTTCAAGGCCCCAAGATGCTGGGAAATTGCAGTTAAGGTTCCTTTTTCCCAAAAATTTTCCCTGGGAGATTGGTTTGTCTGCCTGCGGAATGAACCAACTTCCTCTGGGAATCCATCACCATATCACTGGCTAAGGACAAAATAGCCAATGATTACCTTTATTATTTAAACTCAATGAGCATATCAAGGAGCTGTAAATTTAAACTTGAAGGGTATAGGAAGTTGCTACAAACTTGTTTTGATCAACAGCAAAATTTCACAAATAGCTACTTACAGTATTTTACTTCAAGCAACTTTCATGTTATGTTAGATCATAAATACTGCATATTCAAGGTGAACCAAGAGTTAGTCTATACATAAATTTCTCAACTCATCCAGTAAGAAACATTGCAACATGATTCTCAAGAGCCATTCATAAAACAGGATTCCCAGGTACACTTATTCAAATTGGTGTGACTACATTTCCCCCTTTAAATCAAATCTAATTTTTCTCCTTGAAATCTAAGTTTGTTTCTAAAGCATGTAATTTAAAAGTAAAGAAAGCTCAGATGAAACTTTTAAGGTCTACAATGTGTCATTTCCCCAATTTTTCGCAAGGCGAACACTATGACTACGCACCAACTGATAAGGTCAACCCCAGTGTCATACTAAGAGTGCTAGGGGAAAGCATGCATTGGGTACCAGACTTCTTGTGGTGGTGCCATGCATGTCACAGCCGAAGAATTCAGTAAATAATTAAAAGCTCAGATCATGTTATGAGCCCAAGTTGCTTCACCCAAAGATGTCACCATTTTGGATCTAGGAAAACTTAGGAGAAGAAAAATTTCTCATAGAGGTGAAATCCCTTCCCTTTGGTAATATCCCCTTAAATTGCACCCTTACAGGATAAAAAAATCACTCAATAATAAGGATTCCTAGACATATAATCAATTCAAAGCTTTACATAGCCTTAGAAAGATAGCACCATTTTGCATCCAAGCCACCTCACATAGACTAAAATTTCTCAAAGACTATAGGATGTTGTCCTCTTCTCTTAGACAGCACCTCTTACCTTCCTGGCAGCCACAAAGTATGAAGAATATCACAAAATAATGACAATTTGTAATATGATCAGTTCAAAGCTTTGCCAACAATAGCACAATTTTGAAAATAAGGCAGGCCTTACATGTACCCCTCCCCTTAGCACCTCCACCATGGTACCCAGAATGTGAAAAAAGAAGGGTTCAGTTGAGCTTTTACTATGTGTTGGCCTGCCACTTGTTGCTCTACTTAGTACTTAGTGTCATGAACTCCCCCCTCCCCCAACTGAGAGATATCACGGAGGCTATGGCCTTGGTGTTAGCCTACTTTAGTCAAAGTGTTTCATATAGGGGTTATTTTCAGGAGTTATGGTTTTGAAAACTGCCTAAATGTCATTATGAGAACAACACTCATTGCACCAAAGGAATAGATTGTAAAAGTCTTCCCTCAGGTTAAAATTTAATTGTTCGGGATTTGCACCAAAAATTAAAGATCACTGACCAGGTAATGGTGAAACTGCCTACCCCCATTTCAACTATACTTCCTATAAAACAGTATATTTTTCCCTATATATTCCTATATCTGGAGACAAAATCCTATATATCCCTCCAAAAGTTCCTATATTATTTTGTCTCTCTGTTGGGAGCCCTGGTACATGCATATGATTACATATCCAGTGTAGCCTACCTGTATCTTATTTGACATCTGTCATGGAGGGAGGGGAGAGGGGTATCCTTGAAAACATGAGATTTACTGCTACCAAAGAGAAATGAAAGCAAGTTGATGCAGGTAGTGATTGCTATATGCTGGAACCCAATCATGCATGTTCACTTGGACATTGAATTGCAGTTGCTCACACTACTGTCTCAGAATGGCTGCCATTCATCTACAGTAGGTGTGAGGAGGGCATGGTTTACTTACCCTCCCCATGCATTATCATAAACCCACATAATTCCTACTGGAAAATGGGAAGTAGGAATTATGGGGGTATTTTGGTATGTGGTAAATAAAAGTCTCCACATATGGGAAATAAATTTCCGCATGCAAAATTACATCTCATATGGGAAATTGCATGCACTTCCCATAAGGACAGACCTTTCCTGGAAATGTGAAATAAAATATTTCCTTATGAAAGAATCCTACATGATATATTCTCCCTACAACTTTTCCAGATGGCAAAATTTCCTATAATGGTCACTCTGAAACAGCAGCTAGGACCTGCAAAAGGTGATGAAAGGGAATTACGGAGTCATGTATTAAATAGCTCTTGACCCACTTTAAATGGGATACCCTGAAGTTGACCAACCGCAAGGGTGAAACATAATTTTTTTGTCACTCAAAATGAAGATGGGGTACTAGGCAAAAAGTTTAATTGCACTTATTTTATTTTCTGCATTGCCACACTCTGAGGGAAGCTGAATGATCAGTCAAAGAGTATTAATAAAATTATAAAATTTATACAAGCTGCCAAAAATTTTAAAAGCCCAATTGTGCTTGTTGTAGGTACTGTTTGAATGGCCAGGTGAAATAACACATCAAAAGATGAAAAGATCTTAGGCTACCATTTTTGCATTGAATTATATGACAAGGCAAGCTTATAAATATACCATCAAAGAATCTAAAAAAATTGCTCTCAAAAACTTAGAGCCTAATGTATTGCACTTGATGATAAATTATATCCTTTCCAATAAAAACAGCCCTTCCTGTGACCTCAATTTTCTTTGAAATCTTCATCTGGATGTAGGATCGGTCTTTATCCAGAAAGGCTTCTGTGGCATATTCTGCGGAAAGAAATAATAGATTTAGTATTTCTGCTATGGACACTCATATGTATGTGAATTATGCAGACAATTCAAACAAAGGCATACACACACAGTAATGGCAGGTCCAAATCGGGTTTGCTATAAGCTTAAATTAGTTTGTATGGTGATGCTGAGGAGCTTGACAATCCTTTCTGTCAAATAAGCATAGCTCTTTTACACTCTTCACAAAGACACTTGATTCTAGGTTTTGTCCCGTAGTTGTTCCATTATATATTATTGGTGCAAATAGTTTTATTAAAAAGCATGTATCTTCTTCCTGCCTATTTGCCAAAGTTTGATTCTTGATATACTGTTTAAGCTGAAATACACATATTTTGGGGTAGATTGCAATTCAACTTTCTATACCAAAAAGCCAGTTTGTATATTTGCTGATATTGAACCCTTTCTTTTGTAGTATAAATTAATCAAGCACCCCTTCTCACAAGCATGGTCCTCCATACAGTCACAACATCGTCTGCACTATCTTTTTTTAATATTTCAAAATCCAGTCGAAAGGAATCTTTCTAAGTGTTGGCAGAAGATTGATGGATAAATAAAATTGTGGATAAATAAAATTAACAGTCTTCTCTGGTAAAAGTGCCCTCAACAGCTAGTGAAAAACCATGTTCCTCTTTTTTTCAAAGATATACTTCATGGATATCCATATCTTTTAAAATTTGATGTTGTTGAAAGCATGATTGTATCTATTATCCTATTCAGACAACCCACATACTTCAATGCTAATTTGATATTGGTGAATGGTCAATCCCCAAGTTTAGTGTATAGCAGTCCCAGACATGAATGTAATAAGATGTGATATTAGGTTTATTGCAGGTGGCAGAAAGTTCACAATTTTTGCAAGTCGAGCTAGGGCAGCAGGCTTGCAAGATAATCGTGTCAAGATGGCAAAGTGTACATAATTCAGCATATTTCAGTTATAAAATTTTGTTGAGCTCCTAGTTGAGTATGTATCTTTTGTTCTACAGCAGTATTACACTTCCCCTGAGATCTAGAGTCCCCTGTGGTAATCAAGCGGGTGCCAGTGCTTCGCATGTTGTACAACTTGCTGATTACTATACAAGGAAAGAAATTTCCTTACAACTTTTAGACAGGTCATACACAAACTGTGCTATATTTGGGAAAATGAGTCCCACATATGGGCCATTTAAGATTCTCATGTAAGAAAATCCTTCACAAGAAGTAGAGGACCCATTATGTGGGAAGCAGTCAGTCCCCATAGTGGGAACTGAAGAAACCCATGGAAAGTGAAACTTTCCATGTGGGATTTGTTAGCTAATCCGATAGGCAAACATCACTTCTAAGAGGAATCCTACAGGAGTTTGCTATTTCTTACAGAAGAACTGTGAGGTTCTTTTAAAAGGACCCTTAAAAAAGATCCCAACAATAAAGAGAGGACATGTTCCCTCCCCATTTACCCACCTTCCCCTTCCCCAACACACACATGTACCAATCCTCTGAAAAGTGATTTTCAGCTATATTTATCCACCTTCTATAGTATTTCGTCCCTTTGGTCTGCCAATTAAAAGCTATAGATTTTTAGTAACAACAGATATTAAACACTTTTCCCCAACATAAATTACCCAATAATATCATGTACTAGTACTTTCATGATTTTATGTTTCTTGCAACTTTAGGACAAAGAAACTTTAAAGGTTTGGAGTCAAAAGGAAAATACTCATCTTGGAAGTATATTATTTCTTTTTCCCTTGAGTATGTAAACTTTGTTCACACCTAGATCTTGTAAAACTTTTTGATTGTACCGGTTAATTAACATGTTTAAATTGTGTCTTATGTAGTGTTGGACAGATTATAGGTATTCACCATTGGTATTGGCTGATATTTCTCATTTTTTCCCTGTATTGGTATCAGTAAACTTTGAAGAAAATGCCAATATTACCTAATCGATCGATATTTATCATCCTATGTCATGAAAATGGTACACAATTTAAGTATATTTATTTTGAATGCAAGTAACGTATTGTATTCATCAAGATAAAATGATACTTAGTTGTGATGCCTCAGGTTATGTCTGCAGAATACTTATTCCCCAAACATTTGTATCGTCCAATATTGAGAACCAAAATCAGTATTGGTAAGATCGGCTTTTTGCAGTATCGGTTCAACACAAGTCTTGTTACATAAAAGTTGCCAAACTAACACCTCGCTGCAGTTTCAGCATTGTTGATTCTCAAGTTAAGATATTGAAACACCCTGTATATGTACAGAAAGTACATGAAGACATGACTAGCAAAAGGACTATTTTATTTAGCATACTGAAGGACCACAAAAAAGAAAAATTCATACTAATTTTTTTAGATTAATTGGCAAGGATTTTTTCTTGTGAATATTCAAAACTGAACTTTGCTCTAATATGCATAAACATGAAATGGAAAACTGTGACATATGCTTGTCTCCCTGATATGACATTGAGCTATATGCTTTTGAAAGTAACTGGAGATTTGTTCCAAATTTGTTAAAAGGTTTACCAAATGTGTGATATTGAGAATACATCATGATTTTTTGATAGAACCAACCATTTTGTTTTAAATTGACTGTTCATTGTTATAAAAGTTGTTAAAAAATTGAGGCTGGGCTATTTTTCGGGTTAAGTGGGGATTTGAATTTCTTCTGTTATGCATGGGCTAAAAATCCCAACATGACAGCCAACCCAGCCAATTAAAGAACACTACAGTTCTGAGTAATAATTTACCACTTGATAGCTTAAAATTAATAGATATATACTGCCAGTAGTAGGATTCACCTCTGTGAATACATAGTTGACCCATCCCTCACTGCATGATTGTAAATACATCTGATCTAATGCTTACCAACTGTCATGTAAAGATCATTCTGCATGTTAATGTTATGTACTATTATTGTACCCATATACCCCACATTAATCTTAGAATGTAATTAACAGTTAATTATTAAAAAATCAATTTATGCACAGAAGGGTGTTTTTGGGGTCAGTATTACAAACTGACTGATATTTAGAAGATAAAGAAACAGAGAGTCGTTCTTAATGGGAATTTTTCCAGCTGAAAAAAAAGATGTAAGTGCTGTGCCCCAGGGCTCTGTAGCTTGGCCCAACATTATTCTTAATTTACATTAGGAATGTTTTGTCCCTGATAGAGTAGTTGCTGCTGCATCCATCAATTCCTTCAATGAAGTCATACATTTGGATCTACTTGACAGAGAATACAGGTCTTTAAAAGCCTTTTGGCTTTCTAGGACCGAAGGTTCAGTAAGTTCAGTAAGTTCAATCATAAAAAAACATGTTCAAGTAAATTTTTTTAACTTTTTCCCTTTTCAGGTACTTCACAGTAACTACCTTACCTCTGGAGAGTCGTTAAAATTCTCTTTATTGTGACCATTAGAAATTATCATCTGGCATGTATTTGACTGTGACATTGGCAGTTTTATTCCACAGTTGTCGTGCAGAAGGTAAGCAATTTGTAGGATCAATCAAGAAAAATTTTCAGGCTTTTCAGGAGGAATTATTGTACCAAATTCAGTGATGAAAAGGAGGTACAGATAATGAAGCATAAAGTCATAGTTGGCCATTTAATGGAAGAAGATGTGCTTTTTGTTACTGTATGCAAAGGCATCATTTTACTGCAAGGAACCTAATAGCAATCAGTTTCAATCAAAAGATGTTCACATTCTATTGGTGCTTTATTTGTGTTATGGGGTACTATATTTCAGGGCATTGTTTCCATTATTTCACAATTTTGCGGGTTGTGACTTAGTTTTTGTTGTCAGCGTCTGAGTATGAACAACAATGCACAAGAACAGGTGCTGACTGCTGTACATAATATGGTATGAACATATACATGTGGTGAGCATACACAGTGTTATGCTTGCTGACATGTAGGATATATCAGTGTGTCAGGAACTGTGGTCATACAAGTGAAAAACCAATAGTACTGGATATTCCAAACTACATACATGCTCATTTGCATATCTGAGTGCTTTTGATCAGCTGAATATTTTCACAAAAGTCAAGAAGACAGAATTTAAATCATCTGTCATGTGCATAGTGCCTTTGACTCTAAGCTCCTTTTCTGCTTTCACCCTAGCAATTACACATAAGCCTGGGTATGTGTCATGTGACTAGATTGTGCTACAGCTGTCTCTTTGCATGATCACACTAGAGTTTCCTCATGGCTAGCCCTGTAGAAACCACAAATTTAATGCTTTAGGCTGAACTTGCTGATAATTTAATCACTTTTGTGTACAAAGTATTGAGAGTGTGTTACACAAGCTCTGTTGATGCGATTTGCTGTCCAGACATTCGTGGTTAGAGTATTTATACTTGAGAGGAAAAATTCCTGTATGGCAGAGTATGAGCTAATTTAACTTGCCTCACATGCATATACAAAATCCTGAGAACAATTGTTGTCTAACCAAACTGAATGCATTATAATTGACTCTGCTATCATATGTGAATCATTGATATGTAGAGGGTATAATTACACCCATCAGGTATATAGGACTCTTATTGCCATCCCAGTGAAAAATGGAACAAAAAATTACTGATTTAGTACGATTTCATCCAAATTCTTCCAAAATCATCCTGCCATTAAAAATCTTGCAATTGACACACAGCAAAATAATTTGAGGCTCAAGTTTCAGCTTGCCCTTATTTTCTAGCTATGTACAGCCAGTTTCCAACAAGAATTTTTTTGTATGGAATGGTTTCAATCTGCAGACCATATTGTTTAATGACATATGCTTTAAGAGTGCTGAAAGATGCAAAAACAGAAGATTTGGGAGAAAAGAATTTAGACTATACTAGACTATACTTTGAATAAGTGGAATCCAACAGTGACTCCTGTGACTAAAAAACCTTATGGATATAGCTGGTAGATCCCGACAATATACTAAAAGTGTATACATATTATCCATCAAGTGGTGCTGCTGCTTAAGATATAAACATCTGCTTTTTGGTAATCTGAATGAAATTTTCTATATCCCTAGAATTTATGGAATATTTTAGAGTTAGTGTTATTCTGCTATTGT
>WURT03123313.1:0-11706 GCA_009936505.3 Holothuria glaberrima | reverse complement strand
ATTATTATATAATTGGTCTTCGGGATATTTTATGCACTTTTACAAAGGCACATTTTAAGCACTGTAAGTAATACAAGACTGAACTTGAAAAGCTATCCCAATTAAAGTTTAAAAATAAATAAATAAAAAAATAAAAACCGGTGTTTAAACACCATATTTTCACTAAAATGAAACTAACTCCTCGCCATGTCTCACGGTACGAAAAGAGGGCATGGGTAGGGCCTCGGGGGCAGTTCCCCAGGCGCTCAACCATGAATATATATATATATATATATCATCCTTCAGTTTCTATACACATGAAGTCGCAACGTCACACCGATACTTCCTTATATATATATATATATATATATATATAGATTATATTATAAACCGATTTTGTAGGCCCTACAAAACTATTCTACAGGTAAAAAGTGCAAAATCTCCTTCAATACCACTTGTCGTGTGATAGGTCGTTGTTTATCATGTTAATTGTTTGTATCATGCTATTATAAAAAGCACTAGGTGTTAGAAACAGAAGAGGGCTGGTTAGACAAATTGCCAGGGCGGCGGGGATATTAATTGGACAGCTTACACTCAGTATGGGGGGGGGCTACCTGAACCTGTTTTCAATAATTTTCACAGCAATACTGTGTGAAAAATTGAAAAATTATTCAATGGACAATTTCTCAAATATTTAGGGACATGATATGCAAAAATGCATGTAGGCAATGAAAGGTCTACAGTAATCTTTTATCCAAGGGAAGGGTAAAACATTCCATCATAATATCCTTGTGCTCTTGTAAATGTTTCAGCCATTGATATCTGCAGTTTGGTTTTAACTGATTCTAATGTAACTTTCCAGAGAAAGAAATACGGCTCAGTTGGTTCTTCAGTATGGTAATAATACCTGTTGATAGTTCACATCTCCATCGCATTCACGTCCTCTCCATGGTATTACTGCACTGACAAACTGAAAGCTGGCAGTCTCGATTGCTTAAGTACGTGTACACTACATGCAGTACTTTGTGTACAGTACGTATCTCGTGTGCAGCCACAGTGCAACTTAACTGCAAGTGGAAGATAATCTGCCCTTAATTATGCTTATTAAATACTGTATTCTGGTGCCAATCCTTAGGAAATAAATCCTTCCTGCATATATATGCCTAGCTTACTTCACCTGTCTCATTGAATCTGAAATCATTGTTTGCTATTCAACGTACAGTAACATTGTGACTACACAGGCCCATATTTACAAAGAAACTCACTATCCAGTCTGTTTCATTCAACCATGAAGCACCGATCAACAATACATCCAACAAACCTTTGAAACCCCATTTAGCCTGTTCCTGTGATTGATAAGTCTAGTTCCATCCTATTTTGTCTTCAATCTATTCCACAAGTTCTGTGTTCATTCCGCCATAGAAAACGTGCCTTTCCTATGGCGGAATGACACGGCCCCCTTTATGAACACTACAGTGCCTGATTATTTGCCTGATATGGTCGTGACTGTGAAAGAGATATTGAGGTAACCGGTATATTCCGTATAAAAATCTCAGAAGGGATGCCTGCTTGACTTCCTTTTCAACCACTGTTCATTTTTTGTAAACTATAACTGGGAAGCTTTTGGCATGGAAATACAGATTTGTGGTATAGGCATTAAGATAATTTTAAACAAAATCCACAAACCGAATACGATCGTTGATCGTGACACCTAGAAGGCTACAGGTACCACATCAAATGTTATATTTAAGGCCTCATCAGACGCGCAGCCAGAAAAATTACTGAAGAGGGGAGCCAGGCGTTGGGGTGAAATGTGTGTTTTTTTTTGGGGGGGGGGGGAGGGGGAGATATTCTGCCAAGCAATAAGGCAATGGTTATTGTGAGTTTTTAAGGGGGTCGAAAACATTTTCTAGGGGGCTGCAACCTGCCCCCTCTTGGCAAAAGGATTGCTTTTCAAGTAGTCGTACGCCTGAAACCAACATAATTAAAATAATAATAATAATGCAACATAAAACTAACAACTAATGTTTTGGTTACTTTACCTTTGACCCTTGATCTTTGATCTTGGATGTCATCGATTACGTATGGCCGAACTTTTATAGATACCTATCTATCACAGTCAGGACTTAATCAAACAAACGACCTTTCCAGAGGTATTCGGGTCACAGGTTTTGCACTGATTTATATTTGAACTTTGACTTTGATCCTTGACAACCATAAAACACTATGCAAATGTTTTGTTTTTCTTTTTTACTGCACATCATGTGGTTAAATGAATTTTTTTCTCATGCTGACAGGGAAATAATGTCAAATCCAGTTTTTAGCATATTTGTTCTTTGACCTTTGACATAGTGCTATGCAGTCATCAATGCAGGGACGTCGGAACCGGGGGTGGGGGCTGGGGGAGGTTGCAGCCCCCAATAATTTTGCCATGCAAATTTTTTTAATGCAATAAAAAACGTCCAAAAAGTGAAAGAAGGAGAATTAAAAATTATGAATATCATTCTAAAAGTTATATCACCTATCGTTCAGTCTATTTGTATTATATTAAAACAAATGACGTATCATTTCCTTTATTCAATCAATAAGGAAAATATCGTTTTTGAAAGTATTTGAAAACAGCTACTCAATGTTATACGATGTACTTAATTTGACTTTCTGGGTCATTATTTGGAAATCTTAACCGTCACTGCATGATGAAGTCGCGGAATTTTGCGGTGCTTTATCTTAAGTGTCTGATTATTCACAGTGGCGTAACTTCTATGGGCTCGGACCGTGCTGAGCCGGGGTCCCCGACCAATAGTGGGCTCCCGCTACACTGATGCTCAGGAAAAAGCTTGGCTAAGTAAATTCAAGATCTAAGAAATCGGGATTGCATCTGCAATATTCCTTGCTGCAGGAATGGAAATGAGCATTGAGTTCATTGGACAAATCAGTGATCAAAGTGATAAAATTTTCGCGCTCTCCCCGCGCGTGTTGCCCCACTGCGTGGCCATGTTTAGTATCAATACCGTCCTAAACATATAAGCATTATTCAAAGGTGAGGGTTCTACAATTACGCAGACTGATCGTGTGCATTGGAGTCATTGTAGAGGAGCAGGGCCTGGCAAGAATGCAAAGAAGTGGAATTCAGGGGGGAAGATTCGCCTTCAATTATCTAAAGCATTTTGTGAGGAATTAAAGGTGTGTCAGTGGAAAGTCTCCAGGCAAATTTTGTTATGGGGACGACTTTCAATGCAAAATTTTGGCGAGCTTCTCGCTCATTTATCAAGGTACACACTCCATATCTTATAACCATTATTGGGTCAATAAATGGCATTATTGTAACCAAAACACTTTTCCGAAAAATGTACAATTCCGACTTCTTCAGGGACCCCGCATCAGTAGAGAATCTTAGAGCAATATAATGTCATGAGTAGCATATACGGTAGCATTCGTAGTATGCCTTTTTCGTTACACATTTTTATAACGAGTGCCATACCGCAGCCAAAATATCACTAAATAATGATTATTTCTATGCGTGTATTTAATTGCAAGATTTGCTAAGATACCTGCATTTTGCATCTAAGCCACCTTACCTAACTTAACAAGAATTTTTCAAGGAAAGGAATTGTTAACCCTCCACTTAGTCACCACAGTTTTCCCTTACAGTCAACCAAAAGTATAAGAATTCACTTAGTCGTGAAAGTTTTGTAATATTTAGTCAGTTGGGGAATTTGTCAAAGATAGCACCATTTTGCATCTAAGCCATCTTAAATATTCCAAAATCCTCAAAAATGCATCATTTTCACTGACCTTCTGGCCAGATGTATCTAGGGTGGACTTAAATCACTATTTTCCATAGTGCCCCCAAGTCGCCAACCTCTGGTGGCACCACTGGACCTCCTGATAGAGGGCCATTTGGGTCCAGGAGTCGGGGCCCCAAGCTCATTGCTACGCCGCTGATTATTCATTTGGTTCCACAGTCTTTAACTAATTCCTCTGCCATCTAAAACACATATTCGATTACGCTGGGGAAACCTATTGTTCGAAATTACAATCAATGGGGGATTTCGTTATCAAGTTTATCAAAAGGTGCCATAAAAGTGTAGGAGATATTTCCTCTGCTATATTTAGTAGATAGTCTAAGCTGTAATTAAATTGTATTGCCTCCTTATCCAAAGGGATTATCTTATAAGGTGGGGAAATGGGTTCAAGTTATAAACCCAACTTGGGAAGTCAATTTAGAAATTTGAGTCAGTTTTCTACTAAATTGGGATGATATTTGAATCAAAATTTTGGCAAATTTATATACACATCAAACAAACAATAAACCAACATTTCAACTTTTGGAGCCATTTCCTGCAATCTGGGAGGCACTTTTTCAAAAATTTCCTCCATACGCTACGCGCCAACCCATGGTGGCGTGTAGCGTACCTAATGGGTTGGTGTGTAGCGTACCTACACTCCCCTTTTCAACATGCACAAGTCAGCCCCCCCCAATCGAAAATACCTTCCGACGGCACTGCAATGACGCATATTCAAGATATGTACCATCCCACTCCATGTACTATCCCAAGATAGGTATCATCCCGTAAAAATTGACGTTGATCCAAGACCTACGGTTTATGAGCTCGCAACAAAAGTTGTCCTCTCCATCCTACTCAGATATTGAGAAGTCCAGGTACTAAGACACTAACAGACTCGGGTGCCCACACACAGATCAAAGTTAAGAACAACATCTAGTTTACCTAACAGTGTGCACTGTACGTAAAAAACCATATATCAACTGAGATTTTTCGCTAAAAATGAGTTTGAGAAATTTGTCTGCCACAATTATTCAAAACAAAAAATATCTAACAAATTAACAACATAGAACGCGGCAGACATTTAATGTTGAATAAACCTGTGTAATTTCCCACACCTAAAACATCACTTTAGGGAGAAAACACTGTGCAATCGTGACATTTAGATAACTGACGTGAAAGGCAACAAACCTGTTGCTCCTCCATATGTTGACATTGTATCTGAAGTTGATTCTCGAAGATGTGTCGATATATGGCTCGGAGAGGTCCCGACGAGCGATGACTGTTGTATTGTTGTCGTCTGTTCTGAAATGGAAAATGAGATGTTCACTCTTATTTCTATGTTACGTGCATACAAGAGAAACAAATTATTAAAAGAGGTTTCTATTTTTTGTCTCTTTAAGTACTTCTCAGTCCGTCCGTCCGTCCGTGCGTCGGTCGGTCGGTCGGTCAGTCAGTCAATCCGTCGATGACAGCCACGAACAAGTTTTTAGTTAGTTTATTATATCATTGACCCCTGATTTTTTATTGAAAAAGTCATCAGTTACGCAAACACATGCTCATAAAGATACCTGAATACAAAGAACTAGATCAAAATAAGACTTTGGAGGAGTTAGCATCAAACGTCTTGCACTATTTAGGCAAAATTCAACCTTTATTTTAACTTTGACTTCGATCTATGACAACAAAAAGATACTGTATTTAAATGTTTTATTTTTATCCTTCGCTGACTATCATTTGCGTAATGACATTTGTGTTACGCTAAGAGAAATAATGTCAAACCAGTTTTCGGTTTATCTGACCTTTGACCTCTGGCTGCTGCCTTTTGGTTAAAAGTTATTAAGACGCATGAACAAGTTTATATTGTAAGGTACTATCCGCCAAAATTTGACGTTGATCGGATCTACGAAGGCACACTATTTCGTAAAGAGACCGTACAACCAGATTTCACGCTAACAATAACTTATTGAAAATTTTGTACGTAGTGATTTCTCAAATCGAAGTAAATCTTACAAATCAATTTCAAAGAACATAGCAGACGATTAATTTTGTATACACAATCGTGTCTTTCTTCACCTATACATCCCTTTAGGACTGAGAAATGCAAGCGAAACATTTAGATGACTTACGTCAAAGGCAACAAACCTGTTGTTTTTCCATATGTTGACATTGTATTTGAAGTTGATTCTTGAAGATGTGTCGATGAATGGCTCGGAGAGGTCCCGACCGGCGATGACTGTTTTATTGTTGTTTTCCGTTCTGTTATTGATTGTGAAAAATAAATAGAAATGAAATGTTCACTCTTATCTATATATTACGTGCATAAAAGAGAAAGAAGTGGTTTTAACTGCACTTGTCTCTTTAAGTAGTTCTCGGTCTTTAAGTTAGTAAGTCAGTCACCCAGTCAGTCCGCCAGCCAATCAACTGTCCGTCCGTCCATCCGTGCGTCCGTCCGTCCGTCCATCGAACCAGCCAGCCAGCCAATCAGCCTCTCAGCCAACCAGCCAAACCAGCCAGTCAGCCGTACGCCCGTACGTACGTCCGACCATCCATATCGTTCCATCAATCGAACGATGGAACGTATTGAATAAAATGTTCCGATAACTTAACCCTACCTGTTGCCCCTGGTCTTTGATCTTATACATCATTGGTTACACATGTTCAAACTCTTACAGGTTCTTAACTTGATCCGACTATCGGCTATATTAAAACGTCTGTTTTATCCTACGCTGCATATCATGTAGAGTGAAAATTTTTTATCATAATGAAAGGGATGTCATTTCTAATCCAGTGTTTGGCTTATTTGAACTTTCCCAACAAATTTGAACAAACCTGTTTCATCTTCCCAACAAGTTTTCAAACATTTGTATCACGATGTTCATGGACAAAATAATGTATGATCGTGTACACGGGAGTTAAAAATGGCATCAAATCATTCGATTTTAAGTGAAATACACCCCATCTTTTCAAAAATCCTGCCTTTGCCCATGATGCCCAAGTTGCTTAGAATGTATCGAAATATACAAAATCTGTGACGATGATACACTTTTATGGACCAAAAGAACGGTTTACATGTTTTTCAAAATACAAAACTACAGCAAAAAAACTCTACAGTGCCTGATTAGTTATCTCCAGATGATCGGGATGTGTGGATGTAACTGTGAAAAGAGCTACAGAAGTAGAAGGTATATGAAGTACAAAAATATGGGAAAACATGCCTGCTTCAATTTCATTTGAACCATTAATCTTTTGTAAATCATGAAATAGCAAGTTTTTGCGTCTACCAATATTTATTTTCTCTCTGTGTTGGCATGGCAATATTGAACCGGCGAAAGTGTAATCAATGATCAATAAATGAAAAAGAAAAGATTCTCTAAGAATGTATATTTATTTTGGGGTAAATCAAATGTAATAACGAGTATTGACCATATTTTCTCTCTTCAAGTGTTGTTAAAATCAGACTGTGCGTTACTGATGGAAAAGTGCAACTTCTTTCTGAGTAGATGTTTCGTATGAAATTTTTGAAAACGATTAAAACTGTGGATAAACAGACTTATGACATACACATTGAGATAATTTTAAATGAGATCCACAAACCGAATATGAAGAAAGATCTGCCGTTACAGGAGTATACAGGCTGTCGAGTACTGGCCACCGTTAGAATTACACAATTTATCATACTCATTACTTTGGCTCCTATGCGAAATTAAAAAAATACCCGATAGAGGGACATAGTCTTTACCAATTGAAAGACATCTCTTAGTTCAGTGCAATTCGTGTCCTTTAACTGAGAAAAAGATTTTGTTATCTTTTGATTCAATAATGATTTTGTCTTATGGTGGCAACGAAGAGCCGGTATAAATGAGCAGGTAATGTAAGAGGTTGCGAAGCAGTCAACAAGAGACTTCCATCAAAATGTTTGTGTTAACAAAGAATTAAAAGTAAATTAATATTTAGCAAGGGCGGCGATCCCGAGGGGGGGGGGAGTGGGGCATATACCCCCATGAAATTGGATGGGGGGATACTGTACACTATATCCCCCCATGAAATCAACCAGGCAGATCGGGAAATCAGAAAAGTTTACCTTTTCCTAGAATTTTTACAACATTTATTTTTTTAGGAAATACTTCTGACAGTTGTCATAGTATCACCTTGTAAAACTTGGAAAGGGCCATTTCCAGTGATCTAGGGGTATTTTTGGCAAAATTTTCTACACTCCGCGCTAACTGATTGTGGCGCTCCGCTGAGATAGTGCCATGAACTATTTCCGGAAATCAGAACACTTTACCCTTTTCAAGACTTTTTACAATAGGCGTTTTTAAGGAAATACTTCTGAAATTTGTGCTAGTATCACGTTGCAAATCCTGAAAAGGGCCATTTCCACTGATCTGGGGTATTTTTGGCCAAAATTTTCTACGCTCCTCGCCAACTGATCATGGCCCTCCGCTTAGATAGTACAGTTGACTAGATGCGGAAATCAGAATACTTCACCTTTTTTAGACTTTTTACGATATGCCTAAATTTTAGGAAATACTTGTTGTCATAGTGTCACGTTGCAAAGCCTGGAAAGGGCCATTTCAGGTGATCTGGAGGATATTTTTGACCAAAATTTTCTTTGTAGGCTCCGCGCCAACCGATGGTGCTGCTCCGCTTAGTAGTGTCACTGACAATACAACCCCCACTTTCAAAGACGGATCGCCGTCCATGGTATTTAGGGATGTGAGTGAACGCGTTGTTCTTTCACTGAAAATATAACAATGGGGCTTAACAAAATATCTTATAGGCATACAATATGAATAGTAATAACTCATAAGGAGTGGTAGAGAACAATCTGATCACATATACCCATCTAGTTAGTTAGTCATTCTGTTGCAAGCGGGAGGGGAGGGATTTGATGTCGGAAAGTGGGAAGACCCTTATGGGATACCAAATAGCGCCGAGGGCGCCACCGGAGTACGAAGCATTCCCTCAAAGGCGTGGGGTAAAGGGCTCCCGCAAGAGTCCTGGCGTTGGGGTTCAGGAAGAAGCACACCGGAAGCCGAATGGTATTTAAATATCTTAAAGGTTGCTCTCCTGTTTTCCCCTGCCACCATTCGCCCAGTTATTTTTTATTTTTTGTCGATAAACAAGGGACCCCTCAAGTTTTTTATTACTGTAAAAAATAAGGTCCACGTTTGAAGTAATGTACAACATTTTATGGACGACCAAAGTTAGAGGGTTACAGTAATAATTTCCAAATCAATGAAACGGTGTTATGGGGCTGCTCTTACAGCGACACGGCTATCAAGGTCTTCAGTAAAATTGCAAGGGAAGCAATTTTAATTGGAGGGTTCATCTTAATAGAAATATAAAAGGTGTGGTCGGCAGCTACCTCTAACCGTGAGCCACTGCGCCTCAAGGTATAATTTGAAATGCTGATCAAATAAATTTCTTATGGTGATTGCAAATCTAATATGGGAAGCGTCGATCAATTTAATGCCCTAATGGTAGGTGGTAGGGATAGTGAACAGCGAGAGGGTCTACAAGGGTTTGGAAGAGGTAACTTACTCAAGATATCCTACAGGATATAATAGCTAGGCATTTCCACAAAAGTGGTCCTGCGGACGATAGTCCTAACATGACACGTACCTACTTATACTTAGTTCACGCGAAGCACGCAGAACAACTTATTGAGAATTGCGAGTTTGCTATACACGTGTAAATTTCTGAATCTGTATGCAAGGCCCCATGTGTGTGTGTGTTTGTGTGTGTCATGACGCACATTGAGTATTGTTAGCGGCCCTTTTTCCTTTTTCCAGGGCTTGATGTCACAAAAGCGAGGCACCCATGCTTTGAATGACATTTTAATGGCGGTTCCAAACAAAATTTTTCAAAGACAATTGCCTCTTCCGTCCCCACCATGCAACTCTTCCCTTATATTGAGTATTTGCCACTGCTGGTGTGCGCGAACCGCGCCGAGAAAAAAAAAAATCCGATATTTCTGTGATATTTGATGTTTTCTTTTCTTTATTTAATATTGCATAATTAACCATGATATTAAAAATCCCCTTATAGTTTTTCTGGTCTTGCTTCCTTTTGTTCCGCTTTTTTGTTTCCTTTTCAAAATTTTTATTTTTTCTAATGTATGGAAAAGGTGGGGACAAGTGCCCGTCTTACCTACCGGAATCCTGCCAGTACAAGGGGTCATACTTTGAAAAAAATACCTTACCATAAAATACCACTGGTTACAGATTTTACCTACCGCTTGTTATATCCCTTGGAGTAATGTGGGTACTGTATACTTCCATTTCATCTTGATACATGGCACTATATTCGCACAAACCTAATAATGCAATCAAAAGTAAATGACAAATATTGAAGTATTGTCAACATATCAAGGAGCAGGTAGCACATGCCGGTTTGGAATTGTCAACACGTTACAGTACGATTGTATTGAACGTTTCCAAGTTGGTGTCATCTTTTGATTTATACAATTTAAGGCTGCTCTCTCACCTAAACAGCAGGCCGTTATTGTGACATACACGAAATTCTCACCAAAGCTTCCGTCTATTTATCGATATTAGCCAACTGTAGAACGATTAGTACGCCCCATTCGCTCTGTTCAAGTGCAACTAAATTTGGCAAACTACGTTTAAAATCCAACTTTGAGGTTATGATTAGCTCCCTTTTAGGACCGACGCATTCTTCCTTTGTGCCGCACAGGTTGTAAGATTTACAACTTTCCAGTTTTTTTAATAACATTTGTGGATGAGGCAAATGTAGCAATAAACTATGGATTTATTTGCTGATTTCCAATCGAGTCACATAAAGGGTAAATATTAAAGCTTTACACTTTGTATTGTATTTCTTTTGAGTTTATTGGAAAATGTGGCAGCTACTAAGTTATCAGATTCCAAAAATGTCCTTCATCGAAACGACGCTCCTGAAAGGTAATAAAATGAGCGATTTAATTGACACAAACTGCAGCGATACAATCAATATCATCAATGCCTTTGGTGTCTTTCGTATGACTGTAACAGACAATACGATCGTGCATACAGAGGTATGAAGAAATTACTCTTCAAAAACATTGTTAGAAAACCACCACAGGTCATTTGTTTGACCACTCACTTAATACAACTACATATAGTGTCCATGGGTCCACAAGAGAATTCGAGCTTTTCATCCTGACAAAGCAAACATTTGTGGATTCTTAATGTCAAGATCAAAGTTACATTCAAATTGATTGAAAATCATCTGATCAAGATAACGAACGCTTCTGAATGCGAGTTTTGGCATTTGCTAATACAATAAGAAAGGCTACATATTTCCTATGTTTTTCGCAAAGTAAACCGCGATTTATGAAAATAAACACATTATTATGATGTCACGGTTATTAACATGCAGTGTCGTGCTCTATTCTTTAATGACTATCAGACTGAGTGCTTCTTGAGGAAGAGTGCATTCACATGAAGATTTTGATCACGAGTTCCTAAATGTAATGAAAGTGTAATTTAGTAACAAATGTGGAATATAGCTTTTTGAAATAGTGAACTATTTTTACATTCTTGGGGGTTCATGTCCTTGCTTTGAATTTTTACTGAGTAACATAGCAACTTGACAGAGATCGAGTAATTGACGCACTAGCTTATATCAGCAACGAATCACGACGAGTTCTCATTACCAAGTAGTTTGTAAAGCGTAGTAAATTTAACTGGCTCAGATGTTTTATATTTCGTACTTTGTTTGGAGAATGTTTTTGGGGAGCATTGTCAATTCCAAGAGTATTACTTTGGTGCATATTTCACTAATTTCCATAGCCAATCCGAAGGAAATTCCATTTGTTGACAAGAATTCTAGTTGCACCTTTTGATTTAAATCGTTCTTGATGATGATGATGATGATGATGATGATGATGATGATGATGATGATGATGATGATGATGATGATGATGAGGATGGTG
>WURT03123302.1:0-11706 GCA_009936505.3 Holothuria glaberrima | reverse complement strand
TATAACAGTATTATAAGGGGTAAAATCCTATCAAAAACCAGTGAATTCTTAGATTCTGATTCCATTTCACCATGTATCTTGCCTAATTGTTTTACTCTTATTGACTAAAGATTTCAAAAACGGGCCCCAGCTATATCTATATATGTGACTAGATAGTCAAGGATATATTGACACCTTTTTACTATAACTTCATTCAGTTTGGCATGTGGTTTTCCTAATTTGTTTAGTCAGTTTGTAGAAGCATGTTGAGCTTATTGAATTAAGACTTCGATGCTCAACACAAGACTCGAGAACACTGGACTTGAACTTGGACTCGAGCCCCTCGGACTTGGCTTGGACTCGGACTTGAAATTATGGACTTGGACTTGGACTCGGACCTGGACTCCAGCTTGTTGGACTCGACTACAGCCCTGTTTTGGATTCCCATAATTAACATTTAATTAATAGAAGTTTTAGAAAGCGAGGCATATGTTAGTTGGAGTAACATTGTATCAAACACTCTTTGCACTGTTGGATATCAATATTAGTTACAAGTTGGTAAAACGTTATTGGCCCACTCTTGAAAACAATCAAATGTTTGGTCAAATGTTTGCCAGGCTTGGGTTGGGTTGGGTTAACAACACCTATTCAACCAACGTTACTCAAATGTTGGAACTAACAGTTGGATAACTGATTTGCCAACGTTGGCCCAACGGTATAACCTTTGGTAGGCAAAATGTTGGCCCAAAGTAAAATTGATTGTAGGCCCAAACTTTTGCCAATGAGCACCCATCCATTCAAATAACATTAGTTCAACCGCTTGGCCAACCAATTTCCCAATGTTGGCCCAACATTATTGTGCTGCCTGGGTACTGAACAACGGTACATATGGGATGTGCAGCAATTCGAGGAAAAAGGTTATGTAGTGGTTATTTCACCTGGAATTTGCCATTTTAGGGGTCAGTTCATTTATCTCCATTGAAACTGGCCACTATAGGATATTGTAATGGATGAAACTGTACAAATGAATTGTAGTCCTTACTCAAAAAACGACATGGAGGCAATGATATGGGTAATCACTCGTTTAATGCGTCTCACTGGAAAGCGACGATTGACTAGGAAAATCAAGATCAAACATATCTAATTACCAAAATGCAGCTTTCACCTTGTACCGCTTAACAAACCTTACACAACCTCCACACAACCCTCAACAAGCATCCGCACACCAACACTTTAAGCAAGATTGCTGCATAACACTCTCTCACTCACAAACAAAACACGTACACATAAACTGTTTTGAAGTTAATCAGATGTGTAAAAATAGCATGACAATGTAATTCTAACATGTCAGTGAAGAATTTCTATGTATGCTTCACAGACCAGAGCTGTTATTACTCGTTCAGAATAAACCATCAGACCAAACGTAGCTTTTTAGTAATCATATTGTAATCTGACAACAAAGTCATAACATCTATACATGTATCAACCACATAGCAGTGAGCAGTCTAACCATATCTTATCTATCCTTGAAACAGCTTTCCCCCAATATCATGAAATGGCACTGCAGCCTGGTAAGCTGTCAGAATTAACATATCAATTAATTCGCGACCTTTTATATGTAGAGATCTGCAAACAAACGAAAACTTTCTTGCCATCAACATATCCTGCAGTAGTTCCCAGAATATACAATTAACAACAAATGTTCAATACAGCTCCTTGAGGTACTACCTGACTTCTCCCATGTAATCTCCATTCTTCGCTTAACTAGAACCTTATCAAATACATTAGAAAATCACAGATTCCATGTCCTTTAAATGTGTTGACTAATACTGTTACACAAATGACAAATGAATGCACGAGTTTCTTGACAATCACATCTGACTCATCACTGGAAGAGCAACGCAGGGCTCAACTGCCCCAAAACCATGACGTAGGTACACACATTTTGTACTCAGGACATTCAAAGACACTAGTTTCAGCTGTGCACTGCACAGCTGGTAACACGAACTCCAAACTTGGAAACATTACCTACAGCAAAGGGGCATGCTTGCCAAATTACAAGAACAACAACATATTCTCACCCAATTTCCCCACCTCCAATAGGGACCGCAAACGACGGCTCTCCAACTACACCGTACTCTGAGAAAATAAAGAAAGCAATTCCTAATCAATCCCTTCATGAGAGAAAATACATCAATGCCATATAATCATTTCATTGAAATGATGCCCTTACATTGTTACAATCAATGCCTTCTCAATAATAAACCAGTACATGAACATGACTTACAACTTAGTAATTCCAACATAGCGCCCTCACTTAGGCTAAGAGAGCAACGTGACAGCTGTACTTGCACAACACATGGCTAGGCCTACGCACATGAATGCACAGCTTAACGTAATTTGCTTGCTTATACTAAAGTTTCCCCTGCTCCCAGGCTGTTTATCCTGAACATCGTTACACATAATATACATAGGCCCAACTCTGCCTCTTCAAACTTAGTCTAATGTAACAAAAGTGTACATACAATTTAACTATACTCGAATACCTTTGCGAAGGAATACATAAATCAGGAACCGCTTTACGTAAACTTGGCGACATGGCTCCTCACATAAAACCATAGGCTATGGTCTATTGCATGCTGCACAGTAAAAGGCAGCTTAACTCCTGTCCTCCACACAACAAACTTCGAACACCAAATACATCATACATAAGTAAAGTCAACATACCTAGAATTAATTGAAATGCTCTTTACTATCTTCTGACACAGACTGCAACAATTCTCCTTTGGCCTTCAGATACGGCCCCTAAAACGCCTAATAACGAACGGCGTACCTGACTGCTACCGAATATGATGGCTACCACGGCAACAGTATCAACAAATTTCTTTGTTCTATAACTTCTCTTCCCAATGTATAACGGCAACTGTGTAGAGGGCGCTAAATACAATCTCTACAAATGAACAAAACAAATTTGGCCTCAACAAAATGGACGACCTAGTCACCCAAGAAGAGTTATCTCACCCCACTTGTCTTCTTTACTATTTGGTCTAGTATGACCCTGTAAGGTCGACCCGAGCTAGCAGTTCCTTTTCACAGGACGTCATCAGTTTTTTTTTTTTTTTTTGCTTTTCATGCCACTTGTGTTACCGAAAGCGTCAACTGGAGTAATTTGCAGGCTGTGCGCAGTTTGGCATATGCTTACAGTTGAAAATTTTAACATGTAAGATATTTTGTATTTTCTTTTATTTTTCTAATAATACCTCAACAAATTTATGTATCTGAATACTTTAGTTTATGTAACATTAATTCTAAGTTCATTTCTTTGATTTATCCAGAACCTGATGAAGGCCAGAGGGCCGAAAGCTTGAATTAAACAGTTCACACATAAAGCAACGTCCTTCTCGTTTTTACTGTATTTCTTACTCATATATATATATATATATATATATATTTGATTTACTTGGGTATGTTACCACTTTGGGCAGCACTTTTTGGTCACAAAAAGTTGCTATTGCCGGCGCGCTTCTGGCTCAACTCTCCCTAAGATCGAAGATCATGGCAACCAGTTTTAGCACCACACTGAAACTGACAAATGAATGTTAGGACTAATACAGATGAGTACACTAACATGCATGCATACGTAAGTTTTTCAACCAATGTTAATGTTTGCTGATATTTATGAGTACAAGACAATGTTTCTTAAACTCAATGATCACATCTTTTAGCGCCCTTCGGCAGTTCGAGGGCGCCTTTTTTAGCCTCCTCTTGGCAACCGAACATACACAGACCAAATAGCTATTTTTTAACGATGTAAGATTACGTAAAGGCCTAAACATGGGCGCGTAATATTTAGTCAGAGGAAAACGCCTGGTTTAGTATTTTTCCAACATTTAAATCACAAGGTAAAATTCGGCACACTTGAAAAAAAACTATTTATCGCCCGGCTTCGCACACGTATTCTACCAAACTACTGCATGATAAATGTTTCCTTCACAATACAATATATATTATCTCCCCCCCCCCCCCATGGCTACGGGCTGGCACCGTGCTCTGTTGCAGTGGGACACCGTGCACACCCTTGGTAGAGGACACCCCTGTCCACTTTCGCTTCACCGCGGACAAACTGAACCCAAATTACCTCACTGGCCTGAGTCATGTATACAGTGCCTTCGGCCCAACTTACGTAATAAAATCAGCTGAACAGGTTGCACAGAAATAATAAACGATACTTAATTGACTACATTTCAAAAAAGAAAGCGCCTATTTACAAAATGACATTTTCGTACCACCTCCCTGGTTGCTGATTGTGTGATGTAAAGGAAAACTTCAATCGCCTTTTAAAGTGTGGGACAGAATAATCAGTTACAATGACAAAGAAGGGATCTCCGTAGGCCACCTGAGAACCACCATATTGGGTATCCTACGGTACAGGGAGTGATAGTGTTGGGGCCAGAGTTTACCCAAGTGGGGGTTGGGCAAAATCCCCTAAAGGGAAGGGGTAGGAACCCCAAGTCTCAACAACGGCGAGGAGCTGATCATATATGACTGGGAAATGTCCATAACTTAGCGAATTCTAAGTTTTGGTTAGGTGAAAGAGGAGACTATGCTGTCTAAGAGAAAAATACGTTGTCAGCAAATCTCCTGAAGCCCCCCCCCCCTTACTGTACTGCCTTCTGCTCAGGATAGCTTTTTACGCCAAAATACGTGAGTGGAGTCAACATAAACATTCTTTGACTATTACTGTGATTCCCCCACCCCTTGCTCTTATGTTGCATAAAATGCCATTTAAAGCTGGCAGATACCTGTATACGGCTCCCAGAAGGTCTGAATCAATTCTATAAAATGGGGGAAATGACAAAATGCTTACAGTGGCGCAGCCAGGATTTTTCCGACGGGTTGCCATGTAGTACGTCGCTTGATTCCCCGCCTGGGGAGGGGTGTAAGGGGAGGGGGTTCCCCCTCACCTTTGAAAATTTTTGAAAAATCAGGTGTCCTTACATGCAATCTGGTGCCACATATGATACCTTTGAAGTAAAATTTTCTGTTAATTTTTTTACTTATTTTACAGTAGGTGCTAAAAAATTGCATCAGTGAGGGAGGCCCATGGCCCAATGGCCCCCTGAATACACCACTGAATGTTTACTAACAAACATACAAATGATAATACAGAGTATGATGCCGGACACTTTACAACTATCGTGTTTTTACTAAGTTGAACGAAAATCCAGACGAATAGCTTCCAGCAATGGGGAATGGGCGAGAGGGAGAGGTGCTGGAAGGAGATATTAGACCTCTTTGATAGGTATAGCAAAATGGGTGAAGGACTAACAAGCGCGTTTTAGAGTGCTGTTTCATCGTAAGTGTATTAACAGTAACCATTTATACCGTCAATGGCTGCCCGCGAAGCGTTCGGTAAAAATTTCTGAAAAATATATTACGGCAAATACGTACATTCAAGTTCCAACCTTACACATTGTACTACAAATTAGATTGAAAGATACCATACTGATGCAAGGCCCATACAGATGGTTGGCTCTGTCTTTTGAAAATGTGATCAGAATAGTACTGGTGCCATTTATTATTAACTTCATATGGTCATGACATGGATCAAAACCGTGTGGCATGCGCCCGCCGAAATTTTTCGTTATACAAGATTTCCATGACAAAACTTGCATTCAGAATCTGCATCGAGATACTTTCAATTGCCGAACAAACCTGCATGTCACTCATAAACCCAGTCTTTCACCTGGTAATTTGTAAGCAGCTTTGGATTTATGCTGCTGTGCGTCTCTGGGAGTTGCTATCGGAGGATAGTGATAATTAGAACAACATTGTGATAAGGTTTGAAGCACGCGAAAACTTTGATAGTTTGAAAAACATTTGTAATAGTAAATGGTTACAATAGATCCATCACTTGGTCGAAAACACCCCTCACCCTACCCCCTGCAGAAATCTATACCTTTAACGCCTTTCGAGGTCATTTAAAATTTTCAGAATTTTTCGATTGGGGGCACGCGCCCCCGTGCCCCCGTGTCGGCGCCTATATTACTTATTGTGCAGTTTCAATTTTCATCTGGGGGCAGAAATATTTTGGGGGTATGGCCCCAAAATGCCCCCACCGTGGCTACGGGCCCGAGTTTGTTGTTGATTAATGAAAATTTCACCAGAGTCCGGTTTATTTTCCATGGATTTAAGATGCGTTTCCTCTGTATTTTATTTACTGCAGCAATGGCTGCACAACCGACAACTTCAACGACAGATGCTGGTTCAACCCAAGGTAAGAAGTGTAAATCTTTCTTCTTTTGAACCTTTTGATGTCAACTTGGTCGTTTTAAAATGTTATTACCGAACAACATGTCTCCTAACCAAATACTTCGAAAACCATTGATTGTAGTTTGAAAAAGTCTATTGTCAATAAGTTTGATGCTTTGACGACAGAAGTTTTGGTTAGGGAATTAGATAAGGAACATCTGGTATCATTGCTTTGTTTTCAAAAAAAAAACGTTTGCTGTTTGTTTGGTATGCAGCTTCGTCTTTAACGAAATCTTAACAGTAATGATACACTATGGCAAGTCATATGCATTGATTAATAAAGCTAGATATAACTCGAAAAAACCAAGATTGAAGAATAAGTATCTTTTCCATAATTTAAAGATGAGATTCTTCTGGATTTTATTTACAGCAACTACGTCATTACAACCGACCACAGCTCGAGGTATAAAAATAACAAACTTTTCTATTTTGAAAACATTTCAGACAACTAATCCTGCTTTAAATATTTGATAAGCAAACAGCTTTCTCAACCCGATATTTTGAACACCATTCATGTTACTTTGAGGAAGTCCCACGTTTGTTACTTTTGGCGGCCATATGCAATAGTCTGTGGTCTTTTTCATTCTTTCGATGCTTATTAACAATTGGAACCTAATTAACTTAATTCATGGCGTCGTTTGTGTGCATGTATTTTTTCATGAATGTATATCTGTGTGTGGGTATGTATGCGTGTGTGTTCTTGTGCGTGAGACTCCAAAATGGTGTAACCCAGCTCTTATCTCAAAGAAGGGTTCTATTAACAATCCTCACAGTTTGCATTTCATGTTTGAAATTCCATATTGAGTAGCATCACATTTTTATTCTGTTGGAGGTCAAAGGTCATTGCGATTAACAAAAGTCCAACCATGAATATTTTGTAACGATTTCATTCCAAGAACGGTAAAACCAGGAGTCCGAAACTTTACAGTAACCGAAAGCTATTACCTTTAATGGAGATGTAAGGTTACAACGAGTCTCTAGCGATATTTAGCTAGGTTATATCGAAAGGTATCTAACTTGACAGTTGGATACCTTGTATTAAGTAATTACTGACATGACTGATTTCGTGGGAGGTCAAAATCAAGCGTCAAATTGAAGCAGGGACTTTTTACCTACATGGTCTTTAGGTGTGGTCTATTGATCAGAAATGACTTGTTGCTGATGAATGAACGACATGCGATATTAACTGCAGCTGTAAAGGTTAGTATCCCCGCGTGCGGCAGGTGTATTACTCACTAACATATGTACGTAAAAGCTACTCGCACACTTTTGCGATGTTAAACACGTTATATAACGAGCTGTCGAGCTCTGACATCGCCTTGGAGTTCTTTTCATATCTTCCTTAGCACGTACTAATCTCATGGTAACCTCGGCACACATCGTAACACATCCTGAACAGATCGTGCTTGTTGGCGGACAGCCGAAAATTTTTAAACATGCAGACTCAAAATATTTGGTGACATCTTTTTTTGCCTTTTGTGTTGACCAAAAACCAATATATTTTCGAAGAGACTTTTTTTGTTCCTAATACGGTATATATTGAAAAATCTTGCAAAGAATGACACATATATATTAAATAACCAATCGGAAGCAGAAGGGCAGCTGAAGAACTTGGACCCTCGGCCACTGGGCTTAAGCTCCTGGAGCAATTGGGAAAGGCGTTTGGCGTAGCCTGTGAGGGTGAAGACCTCTATACCCTCTTCAGAGACACCTATCAGGAGAAGGAGGAAGCGGTTTCAGCCTACCTACTACGCCTAGATGAACGCCTTGACCAGGCCATTCAGTTTGGAGGTGTGGATATGAAGCAAGCGGACAATCTTCGGCTTTCCCAGTTCATCCGGGGCTGCATCTTCAGTGAAGGTCTAGTCTCCAACCTCCAGCTGAGACAGAGGAAGGCTGAGCCCCCTACCATTGTGGGACTCCCGCAAGAGGTCAGGATCGAGGAGGCTGAAGAGGCTGCTAGGCTGACCCGGAGACAGAATACCAGGCGTCCCAAGAAGGCGCAGGTTAATCAGACGGCAATAGAAAAGCCACAAGGTAAGTCTGACGTAGATAAGGTTAAACAATTGGGTAATCTCACTGCCCAAGTGGCTGCCCTACAATCTGCCCCCTCAGTGAAGCCGGCTGACCCCCGTCCACCAGTGAAGAAGGATGAGGCCAGCTCAGCATCTCTGTTCGAGGCCATTCAAAAACTGCAACCTTGAGCAAGGGAAGAATAGGAGGTCAGGGACATCACGTCCCAAAGGGATCATTTGCTTCCAGTGTGGCGAGAGAGGCCACATGCTGAGGGATTGTGCGAACCCCCCTAATGCGGAACTGGTACAAAAGAGGTTATTAGAGAGATCCCAGCAGACGGGAAACGAGGGAGGGCGCCAGCCAGGGAGCAGCCCGGCGCCCCAACGCCAGTAGTAGGCTCCCACACTGCACCAACTGGCGAGAGTGCTGGTAAGTTACCTAGAGAGAAGGAACCCCTCCCAAGGGTTCCTGAGGGGTTGGTGGGGGATGCCCCCACTACCACTGTTATGCTGGATGGTATCGAATGTCAGGTATTGTTAGACACAGGGTCCCAAGTTACTTGTGTATCAAGTGACTTTTACCGCTCTAAATTGTCCCATCGGGAGCTGATGCCCCTCCATGACCTTGGAGTGACAGGGGCTGGGGGGCAAGATGTGCCCTACTTGGGTTACATTCAGTTGGACCTCACCCCATCAGCAACCGACGCCGGGACAGGGAAGACGGTGACGACCTTAGCCTTGGTGTTGCCTGGCAACAACACCCTCCAGCAAGTACCTCTCTTAATAGGAACTAACACCAGTACTTTGCAACTTCTCTTGCAGGATTGCCAGAGGCTTGGTGGTAGTAAGTTTGTGCAGAGGCTTAGTGTCAGCTTTCAGTGGGCTGATGCATACCAGAAGGCTGCCACAAGGGCAAAATGTGGTGAAGATGGCCTAATGGGACCTCTGAGACTTCGCCGCCATGCAGAGATTCCTGCAGGAGAAAGCGTAGAATTGGACTGCAGTGTGAGGAACCTGCTAGGTGAGGGGACAACTGTACTAGTAGAAGCCCACCCTTCCCTGGGAGGTAGCTTGATGGTGCAGCCGTTCCTAACCAAACTTACACGCAGGAAATTAATGAGAGTAAAGTTAAGAGTGTTTAATGCTTCTAGCTTGCCTGTTAAGATGGGACGGAGGCACTTGATTGGTCTGGCCTTCCTTCCAGCATCAGTGGAACAAGTCAGCCTGAGGGCCCAGCAGCTACCATTAACACTCTTACCACCGAGGCCCCAAAACCATTAAATCTGGAGGGCTCCCCAGTTTCAGAGGAGTGGAGGAAGAGGATAGCCCGTGTGCTGAGGAAACACTACAAGGCATTCTCTGCAAGTGACCTGGACATCGGTTGCACCTCCGCGGTAAAGCACAAAATCAGGCTGTCTGACGACGCCCCGTTTAGGCAGAAGAGCCGACGGATTCTCCTTCTGCTTACATTGAGTGGTATCAGCAGCTGTTGTTGAAGCTGTGATCGGTTGTGAAGTAGTCGCTGCAAATAAAATGAACAATTTATGTCATTTTAAGTCAAGATAAGCATATTTAATTCTCAATCAGTTGGTGTTTTAACATAAGAAAGACTTAAAAAAGTCCACGTTCTATTCTTAAACAACATCATACTCTTTTACAAGCTCGATATCCTCGGAAAGAAGCGACGAGGTGAATGATTCGTTATTTAGATCGAGTAATTAATTTCCAGTACAATGCGTCGACTTGGAATGATAAAATGTAGATCAGTAGATGTCTACTTATTGATAAGTTTTATCGGCGTTTAAAATAACATAGCTAGTACAAAAGTCTTAAAAGCAAAAAAATAAGATTCTCCCACTTACATTGAGTGGTATCAGCAGCTATGTTTGTAGCTGTGGTTGATTGTGAATTAGTTGCTGTAAATAACATGAAAAATTAAAGTCAATTTAAGTCAGATAAGCATATTTAATTCTCAATCACTGTCATAGGATTATCTATTTAGCTCATTCCATCCCACGTGTATTTCTATCCCATGAGTTGAAAATATAAGAACACCATCTCATGCGCATTGGACTGTTCCGTGACGTCACAAGCCTAGGCTACCAAGCTACCAACGCGAGGAACAACCGCACCCATCGCGGATCAGAGGTTTCCGAGATACACTACAGCACGGAAGTCGGGTTACCTTGTGAGCAGAATCCTACACGCCTCTCATCATAATCTTCTCTCACGGTTTATTGCACCTTATATTTAATCATCGTGGTTCCGTTATTATTAATACCCACGTTCTGTTCCCTCCCCGTGGATTCTTAGAGACTGACTCCGGCTGTATTTACATCCACTTTCTATTATTGTGCGGATTTCCAAAGCATTTGGCTTCGGTACCCGTTCTACTTAATTCACCGTGACTTTGTTCTGGTGACTTTTGGGTGACTTTTTGATATCTTGCGTACTGACAACCTTGGAATCTTTCTGTCGGGATTTGATTTATTTCCCTTCAGTCCCGTAACAATCACTTGGTGTTTTAATTATAGAAAGACATCAACAAAAGTCAAAGTTCTATTCATAAACAACATCATACTGTTTTGTAAGCTCGATATCCTCGAAAAGAAGCGACGAGGTGAAGTAATCGTTATTCAGATCGTTTCATTAATTTTCAGTATAAGGCGTCGACTTGGAATAATGAAATATGGATTAGTGGATGCTTACTTATCGATTAGTTTTATCGTAGTTTAAAACAATATAGTACACACAAAATTTTTCAAAGCAAATAAAGATTCTTCTGCTTACATTGAGTGGTATCAGTAACTGTTGTTGAAGCTGTGTTCGGTTGTGAAGTAGTCGCTGTAAATAAAATGAACAAGAAACAAAAAATTCAGTCAAGATCAATGAACTTAATTTCCAGTTACTTTGGATTGTATTTAAGAACCACATTAACACAAGTCAAAGTTCCATTCTCAAACAACATCATACTGTTTTGCAAGCCCGACATTTAAAAAAGAAGGGACGAGGTGAATGGTTCGTTATTCAGATCGATTTATTATTTTTCGGTACAAGGCATCGACTTGAAAGGATGAAAAATAGATTACTAGATGCCTACTTATCGTTTAGTTTACTCGTAGTTTAAAACAATATAGTAAGCACAAAATTGTTTAAAACAAATAAAGAATCTTCTACTAACATTGAGTGGTATCAGCAACTATTGTTGAAGCTGTGGTCGGTTGTGAAGTAGTCGCTGTACATGAAATGTACAAGCAATGTCAATTCAGGCCATGATAAATCTATTTGATTCTTTATCACTTCTGGTTTTAAAGAATCACAATTCAAAGTTCCATTCATAAAAAACATAATATAGTTTGCAAGCCCGACATTCTCTGAAAGAAGCGACTATTCGATGAAT
>WURT03123291.1:0-29829 GCA_009936505.3 Holothuria glaberrima | reverse complement strand
TTTTCAAATTGTTGTTACCCTGTCTACACTGTGCAACAAACCGAAAATAAGCGTGTTTTGGGTTTGTTGCAAGTGAATTGTTTTGAGAATGTTTTACAAATGTTGCTCGTGTATATAGGCCTTTACCTCTTACCTCGTACCTCTCCATGAAGACTGGTGGGGGGGGGGGGCTTAGTTACATGGGATACCATTGTTTTTGGGTCCCCGAGGGACTTACTACGCAGCTGCACCGAGTTGAACATAGGACGAAAGCTTTTACAAAATAGATCGTTATAACTTTCTTATAATAGTTAAGGCTAATTGGAACAGCAGTAATGTAATCTCTAGAAATCTCATCTCCGCTGGAGAGAATATTATTTTCATTCAAATGTTAGATGAAATGACTTCTGTGAGCTAGGATGTGGGTCCATCTCCAAAGATAGGGGGACTTTTTACCATAAATGCAAATCGCCGTGATGGGGGAGGGGATGTTCCCCTCTACTTTGAAAAAAAGGAGTCGGAAGGTGTCTATATTTCAAATGGTGCCATATTTGGGCGCAATTTAGCTTTTAAAATGTAGTTTCAATGAGCAATCTACAGTATATTATTTGCATTTTATACGTAAAAAGTCGGGACCCTGTCATCGTCATGTCTCAATCTTAAATCAGAGATCGTATTGGCTGATGTTTAGCGAGATCATTTAACTCCAAGCTGTACTGGGTATACAGAAATGTTGCAATCCATTCCCTTTTTTGCTACTCGTTCTACCATCAAATCGCTCCAGTTTTTGTACCTAAGCTTTATTGTTATTATCATGTAAATTCTGTACTTGCTGAATCATTGCTAATTGATATTCTAAATTTTAACCCATTATTCATTAAGTTTTAGTTTTCATCATTTTCGAAAAGTGGGGGACTTATTGGAGATGTCCCCCTTCCAAAAACGTGAGGGGGCGCGTATCCCCGTCCCCCTATGATCCACGCCCATGTCTATAAGGAAAACATGTTCGCTGCAATCGTCTATCCGATAAACCGATCAGGCCTACGTTGCAGTTTTCGGTACAGTATGGCATACAAGGAAAATTTATTCGTACTGAGGATGAAATCCCTGAACTTTATGAAGTGTACCGTATACACTGGCTAACTACCGTACACACTGGTAACCTGAGAGTGAATTATTTCACATCGTCAAATCCTTAATATAAGAGACATCTAGGTATTTTAAAGCCCTCACAGCGTGACGAAAATTTGGTCGATTTATCGGTCATATTCTGTAGAATCTTGAAAAGAGTGGGTGCCCGCACTGATCCACCACATGTAATTTTCTTGTTTGTGGGAGAACATTGAAACTTAAAAAAAAACGTACACTTCGATGTTTCATGAGGGTCCGGACGTCGCCGACCCCTCTGGATCCGCCCTAAGGATTCCCTAATGAACCCTTCAAGATGCCACCAGTACTCTTAGCATAATCTAACTCTCACGAACGAAATTTTTGTGTTTCATTCTTAAGGCGATTCTAACGAAATAGTAGACATGGTTCCATTTTGTGCCCATATGGATAATATTCTGTTTATTTTTTGTTTGATTTTACTTTTTTAATTTTCTAATGGATATTGTGATAACTTAATAAGTTGTTCGTGTCCCTATGTTATTATCCCTTTTCGCAGAGTTTTATTTCAACCATGCATTTCCCAAACCCTCTGCGCACTCATCCCCCATATCCATCACAAATCGCCGCCCTTGATCATGCTATTCCAATGTCATGGTGATTATATTTTACTTTTCTGCATTTCCTAGGCAATATCTATGTTCCGATAGACTTTGAAACTTCTTGGTTTAAGAAGAATTAGGTCCCCAGATCGATATGGCTGATCTATTAATAGCTCCGTAAGTACATATCTGATATAACAAAGCTCACAGAATCGTTAAAGTAGAGAAAAATAGGAATTAACTGTATTTGAAAAAGAAAACCAAAGTTGTTAGGGCTCGAAAAGTAGCCTAGCGGTTATCGCATTATCCCAGACCAGTTTTCAAAAATGCCCCTTATGTCGTTACCTTATGTCGTGAGCCCACTTACATATTCAGTGCCATGAAATTGCTAGTCTGTGTTCCATTTCACGGTCCTTGGTTTAAGTGTTTATCTTCAAAATGCTTGGAATATATGGAGTTCTCGTAAAAGCTATGTACTACTGCGTGGATACACTAATAATGATACCATCAATGTCACTTTAGTTGACTCCAGCTCTATTCCCCCTTATAAAGGAGTGTCCATCATGTTAAAACAGTATGGATTAGATTTGCTGTTCATTACATCACAAACGCTTGTTAAATCGTGAATATTAAATCCAAACTAGGGACATAAAGAACCACACCTCACGCATACTAAGCGAGTAGTCCCATTTAGGATTCGTCCATCTTTGATCGTTTTCACAAAACGTACGTTAAACTTCAAAGACCGTTGTATGCTTTTTCAAAGTGCATACTAAATGACAATGATTTGTTTGTAGAAAATCATTTTCACTCTTCTTATCCTACACTTTAAATAGGTGACCAAGAAAGAGTTCGTTTTGTACTCTTAAAAAGATTAAAAAGTGGACGTCCTCTTACTAAGCTGTGTGTGTTCACTATGCTGAGTGCTCGGTACCTTTCCACTCATTACACATTGTTAGATGTAGCCAGCAGGGCGCTAAAATTTTCAACACAGAGAATACCCCCAATGGCAAGATCGCATCATATCTTATAACCATGACCCCGAATACATTACTTTCATTTTCACAATTGGCTAATTAAAACTAAATACCTGTATCACGTAAAGTATGTCCATTGATATTTTTTAATCTAATCATAAAAAATCGGTCCCAGACATGTATTTTGTTTTGGAATGCACAAACCTTACGCAATCACCTGCAATGGATCAACCTCTGTTTTTAACATTATGACCATTATACTTATACAACGCTTCTAAAATGTCAACGGAAACCCCAGTGCTGTTTCAACAAACGTGTTGCTTTACCAATAAAGCACGAGTTTTGCCGCGGGATATAAATTGCAGAGCTGCGCACCTTGCAAAGTGCCCTAATACTTTTTTAACTCCGCTTATCGTGATATTCCCTCATAATAAGCCAAGTACACGATTGAAAATGGGGCAATATTGTAAATTGTAAGCAAAGTCATCTTTTCAAACTTATTTAGGAATCAAAGAACTTTTTTAAAAGAGTAGTATTAAGGAGAAGCACCTTTTTGGAGCAAATGTGACCCCAGTCTCACCTTAGATGGCGCTAGGGTCAGTAACTTCTGCCTACAAAGATTCAAAAACCGACTATTTTAAACCACTTTGTGACTAAAGTCCCTTACAGCATGGGTAAAAGTTCGACATTCCAGAGTCCCATAATACAGCTAATCGTACTAAAAATATAAACTTTCAACTTTATTCTGTATCTAGTACGCCTGTCTCGGATTAAGTGTAGTCAGGAACTTGCAATTTGACAAGTAGCAACTCTCTGGTGTAGCGCCATGACTTACCAGAACGGAGGAGGGGATAATCTGAAGCCCGGCAGTCTTTGGTGGGGGTACCACCGATGGTCCATGTTTGCGTAAAATGTCCTTTTTATGTAATGTTTGTGAACATCGATGGGGATCCTTCCTTTGTGACTACAAAAAGGTGGCATCTTAGGGGAGGGGTTTAAGAGGAGGGGGACACCCCTCCCCTTTTGAGAAATATTTCTGAATAAAGGTTGATCAGAAGCAAGCAAAATGGTGCTATCTTTGGGATATTTTTGGAGCTGATCATATATGACTGGAAAGTGTCCACAATGTAGTGAATTCTATTTTTTGATTAGGTGAAAGAGGCAATAAAATGGAGGCAATGACATAATACTTTTACAGTGGCGTTCTAACGGGTATCCATACAGTATGCTGTGTGATTGCCGGCCTAGGGGAGGGGTATAAGGGTAGGGGGTGTCCAGGCCCCTTTGAAAATTTTTGAAAAACTGGATGTCCTTACATGCAATCTGGTGCCACATATGCTACCTTTCAGTAAGATTTTGTGTTAAATTATTTACCAATTTTAGGTAGCCTACTTAAAGAACCCGGCAACAGTGGGGGGGGGGGGGCATGGCTCAATGGCCCCTAAATATGAGATAAATCTCTCCTTTTTAAATTGTGGTGATAAAAATAGTACCGGTACCATGTGTTATTACCTTCTTAATGACCACGAGACGGAATGGAAACCGTGACGCATGCGAGCGAAGCGCGCCAAAAATTTTCGTTAAATAAGATTTCCATGACGAAACCTGCACTCTGAATCTCCATCGAGACACTTTTAGTTGCCGAAAAAACATACATGACACTCAAAAAGGCAGTCTTAACCTAGTAATTCGTAAACAGCTTTGGACGTTTTCTGTTCTACCACTCTGGAAGTTGCTATCGGAAGATATCGGTAATGAGAACAACATTGTGTTAGGTTTGAAGCGCGCAGAGCGCGCGAAAATTTTGATAGTTTGCGGAGGATTTGCAAAAATTCTGATAGTTTGAGAAACATTTGTGATAGAAAATAATTACCAAAGATCCATCACTCGGTCGAAACACACCTCACCCTACCCCTACAGAAATCAATAGCTTAAAAGCCTTTTGGGATCATTTTAAAATTTTCCGAATTTTTCGATTGGGGGCACGCGCCCCATGCCCCCGTGCCGGCGTCACTGCCCGACATAGAGGAAGAAGCCGCAAAGGGCAAGAACATTGGTTGGGAAAGTAGGATGATAGGCAGTGGGCTTGATAAGGCTAAAATGACACAAATAGTATTGGAGAGCACTATGGAAGAGAACGTTAAAACTGAAGAATCGAGATGAGGGCCGACTGAGTGTTCTACTGGAAAATTTGACTTGTTGATTGGCAAAGCGCATAAAGCCGGCAATAGTTTCAAGGATTAAGTTAATCTCCTTGAGATCCAAAGTAGGCTAACTAAACTTCGGTGTAGTTGACTTCTAATGATACTTTTATAACGTTGATCTAGACTTGCGTTGGCGGTGGGATATGCAACCCTGTGGATTGCCCTTTTGTCTCTTCTTTTTGGAATTGTCAATTACAATTTAAGCTGGACCTTTCCTTTTCCATTAACAGGTAAGCTGAAGAGAAATGATTAGTAGGAATTCATATACATGGCTGTAACACGTAAAGACAGCCGAGTGAAATTTCCCTGATATGTTGGTACAACGAGTTAACCCTTTCTAATATTTTAAAGTGGCAAATAATCCCTTACCATAGCTAAATTAAAAAAAAATACATCTCGGTCAAGGGCCTGAACCCGCACAACATCAATAAGGCTTTGCGATATTTCTATCATGCGAACGTCAGCGTACGTTCTCAAAATCTGCGGATAAACAGTTACATGGTCTCAACCTACATTTACTCAAAGACACAATGATGGGTTCACTTTGCAAGATATCCGAGGTTTAGCATCACAATGTAAGCAGACTTCTTCAATGCAGTTTTCTTAGTGTAGAATTTTTCATTTGTCAAAAATGTAATCAAGTTTGCACAATGCTCTTCAATCCTCGCGTTTTCCGTCCCCCCACGGTTGTGTGTTTTCTTCCCTGCGTAACCAATTCCAACAGATCCTTGCCTGGTAACCGTTCAAATGCCATCGCCAGCAAACCTTGGCTGTAGCCTAGAACCCCTGGTAAAATGGGCACTAGAAGCAACTGAAATATTCGAGTCCTGTGAAAGATCAAACATTGTGAAAGGGATGATGGATGCATGCACCAGGGGCTTGTTAGGAAACTAAAATTACTTCAAAGAGTCTATGGAATGTTGGATCTCCTTCCTAACACCCCGCTGTATGCACCAAACTGTTTCTTTGTTAATTTTTGTTTTGATTTTTTAAAATAAAAAAGATTGTGAGTTTCCCATGGGCCATTTTAAAGACCCATTGTAGATTTGATTGTAACATTACATTTAAAGAAAAACAACACAGTGATGACTATTGTAAGGTTGTGATGTCAGGTGGCATTCATCGAGCTCATTAAAATGTTCGCACATTTTAATTCCCTTGTATCGAAACTCAATTTAAAATTTAACAATCAATTTAGACATAAGAGAAATGCACGCTCAAAAAAAAAGTTAAATACAAAGGGGTTTTTCAATAAAACGAACAAGCAGAAGACAAACCAATCAACCCAAATAACGTCGCATGTGATATCACTGACATCAAATATTGGTAAAATAGATCAATATAAAAAAACTTGCTATACTAATTTTTTGCTAAAAAATAAAATAAAGATAAGCATATTTTATTTTCACGATTCCTCACGTATCGTTATTTCTAACAAGGGAATAATTCCAATAAAAGTAAGGATTTTTCATTAAGGGAATGTTTGCACCAAAAGTAATGAGTTGTTCTTATCTAAATAACCCATTTCATTTGTTTTAATTTGATAATTCTCTCACTCTAACACTCACAATAAAAATAATCAGTTAAGGTCTAGTTAGGCTCACTTACCATTTAGCATTTGAACCAAATCGAGAACAGGAATTTTGACCAGTTTTGTTATGCATAATACCAGCAATCAATCAAAACGTCTGTGTAATCATTTTCTGAAATGTATTTTTCATAGTGATTACTTCCTAGGCCAATAAAAGACATCATCCATCTCTCATGAATAATCCTTTCATCCTTCCTTCGTTCTATTAGACATTTTCAAGTCTCCATAAGTGTCTTATTTTCCCTGGAATATTTGACCCTCTTTGTTATCAGGAGAAAGTTACTTTCTAAATGTCTTCCTTCCGGTTTCTTCACACAGTCGCCATTGCATTCAACACAGTAGATTTACGAAACAGGATGGCTGGCGACTGGATGATCTCTCTTATAATCTGGGTGGAATTATCTCTGTAACTAGCTACAACAACGACAGCCACCAAACTTCCATTGACGTGTATTCTATCAGAAATTCTGTTGATGGAGATAAACCAAAAATACATTTTACAAAGGATTTTGAACAATATAATTCTGGTGGAATGTTCTCTAGGTTACGAAGCGTCGCATTAGTCTGCGACGATACGCTAGTGTCTTGTCTTGGTAATAAACTGGAAGTCATTCACTTAAACGAAGATATGGTTGCAATATCTCGTATTGTGAATGGAAAGAGTAGGTGCCTTGCTGTCAGGGAAGAGGAAATATTTATTGGTTTTTATCAGTCTCACAAAATAAATATTTATGATTTGAAAGACTTACGTGAATTAAGATCGATCGTCTTGCAAGAAATTCGGAATGATGTTTACCCTTTTGATATGGCAGTTACAGCGGACAAAATTCTTGTTTGTTTACGGGACTGGGACAAGATTAATGAGGACTTTCCGCTTGTAATTGAAGAAAACAATGGAAACCCTTTGCATGAAATGATAAGACCTAAACTTGCACTTTCGTATGCACGTAGCGTAACGGCGTGTGCGCAGTTGGGAATAATTGCTGTATTATGGTCGGAATCGTTCTTCTACGTAGTCGGGCACTTGAATACGATTGCATTTTATTCTCTAGTTAATAACAATAATTCAAGTTTTCTGACCTTTGAGATTGACTCAAGTTTCAGTAGAATCAGGGTATCTGACAAGGGCGACATAATGATAACGGGAAACATGGATTCTGGGGAAGTACAGATATACTATATGGTAAGCATGCAGTACTATAAACGATATTTTATGAACAATGTGTGTTTAGGTAAATGTTGCAGAGTACCAGTTCAGAGGGTAACCTGTTTTCAAAGAATAACAATCAATTTCACTGACCAGATTAGGGAATGAGAGAGTGTGCGAGGTGCCAGAATTGTTCAAAGGAAAATATTTACCCTTTCCTTGTTGCAATGTAACGGGAGATGCGATATAGTTGTCAACCTGACATCATATTTACGAAGATGGTTGTAAGTTTTTGTGAGCGTCTTCTTATAGGCTGAGTAAAATAGTGTGTGACGTCAAATAACCTAATAACGTTTTACAGGTATAGACCAATTTGAGAGTTGGAAAAAGTCAATCATAGGCCTGATATGTAACAAATGTTAGGAAGTATTTTGCACTGCTACTTTTGTGGTTACTTAGGGCGGAGTTCGATGATAAGTGTACTGAAGGTTGAGGGCAAGTCGTGCGTACATTTTTCGAAAAGGCGTTACAACTCTTTTCGAGAGTAGGTCCAATTAAGTTAGTATATTAGTAGGGCTATCTTACCATGTACATGTATTACCGATGTTTTAAGTAAAAACTTGAAATCAAAGAAAAACAATGCCTTTAGCCATTATCTGCTTGTCAGTATGTTGGAAAATTTAATTTAATCACACAATGCAAGAAGAAGTTAAACGGTATAAGGTTTGTAACTCCATGGATAACGGCCTTGGATTATACTTTATTAACTTGTAGTAACCACAGGACACAGTTGACACTTGTAACTCAATGACGATTGACTGGTGTCAACCCCAGCTAGTTTTATTTAGATGACAATATGGTCACACAGGTAGTATGAACTTCATGTTTGCTCAATGCCGAATACACGATTACCTTTACTCATTTATTGATCTTAGCGATTTTTTTCAGGGTAACTGTTATTATCATTTTTCTCTAACAAACAAGAAAGTATCTCATAGATAGGTTTATTGTAAAACACATTCCATTTCTGAACTAGCTTGCGACGAGTAAAATTTTATCTTCCTCATCAGAAAGTTCACTTTCATCAAAAAGTAAAATCGGAAGTTACTCCACTCCAGGTCAGTCCTTTTTCTTTGGCATTGGTGCCCGCATGTTTACCTTTGGAAGAAGTTTTCACTTTTGCACAGTCAAGTTGCAAGGAACGAAATGCAGATGAACATGATTTAAACAACTAAGAACACTTTTATTAGACAAAAGTGTCGCATGAGAATCCTGTTACATATCAATTTCCTGATATTTGCATAATAACTTGGACAGTTATGAGAAATGGTAGAAATTTAACCTTTGTGTGACATAATGACTCTTAGCTAATATGACCCCTAATATGCACTTATCGTATCTATATAACACTGCCTGCAATGCAGCTATTTTACAATGTTTCCCTCAGGAAGTACCGAAACAGACATGGGAAGTTTTTATTTCGAATATTAAAATAAAAAAAAAAAACTGTAGCCATAAATAGAAAAGAATGGTAGTGGTAATGTTAGTTACAAACAAAATCAGTTAAGCTATTCTATCTTTTCTGATTCCATTACTGATAAGTACCTGGTGTGATACATAGTACCTATTGCACCATACTACATAGAAGCAATACCAGACTTGTAGTGCAACTACAATGTCATGAGTACGAGTACATGCCCCTTTCATGAGTACGATCACATCATTTTACATTAGCCCTATGAAGAGCTTTCAAAATCTGTGAGCACGAATACGAGTACAAGTTATATAATTTTCATGAAAACGATTATAGGCTATTGTGCAAACCCATGAGTTCGAGTACGTACTCACTACAAGTCTGAACAACCCATCATAACTGATCTTTTAAAGAGCACATGTCAACCGACCTGTTCGTTTAACATATTTGCCCTCTCCAATATTTTAATGGTTTCCTTTGCTCATATCAGATGACCTTTAACTTCGATCCTACAACCAGCTTTTATATTCCTTACAAAAGGTCACGCAATCCACATACAAGGTATCTCATTAGCAAAGATTTCCAACGTCCCAGATGATCTAAGTGTTTTTTTACCATTGGAAATCTGATGGACTGTATATCCTACTAGCCAGGTGTAATGAATGTTTACATATGTTTTCTCTATAGGCTTCACTGACATCTAGAATTCAAGTCCTTTATCAGGCTTTAAGAAATTTATAATACAGGCATTGTAATGCATGTATTTAAGATAAGTATTCTCGGATTTCAAAACGCTCATGAAAAGGAGAATGACTGCACTATAAGGCAATAAAGGATTTGCTTGGAGAACATAACTGCACAAATAATCCAAAATATCAAAAAATTGTGCTCTTCACTCTTCATCACGACTGTCTATCTTTAAATTTGATTGACAAGAAAAGTTTACTCCCTGTAAAAGTTATATTGATAGGCAATATCCCAAACCTCTTTTGCATGGTAAAGATTTAATTAATAGAATGTTTAAAATAATTTATGGATAAAATAACATGTTCAAAATGTCCTTGATCATCAACGTGCATAAACGTGTGCATTGGCACAATTAATATGACGTTTCCGAAGGCACTCAAGTTCAAAGCTTTTTAAATGTATCCTTAATTTTACAGGAAGATTTAGTCACATACAACAACTTGAAGAAATTCTTAAGTTCCAAACTTCGGAGGAGGGAATGTGTTAGACTAGCAATGTTCTTTTCTTTGTCCAGAGAAGTGTTGCATATCATTGAAAAATGTAATTCCCCAGCAGAAATATCCCTTCTTGCTCTGGAAGGGAAAGACATTATACAGGCATCAAATGTGGAGAGACTGACAATAGCATTCCGCGAACTGAACATGCAATCCCTCTACAGCGAAGTAACAGAGTTTTACCAAAACACCAGACGTGAGTACCAAATTTACCACTTACCTTCGAAGCAACTTTTCTGTACAATTCTGGTCTTTAAGGGCGATTTTCCGAAGCCCTGAGCGTCCACAGATATGGAGCAATTCTATTGTGTATAATTTACTTAATGGTGGAAGGCTGGTCAACTCATCACTTTGAACTGAATTATCATTTGATTTGTCACTTTAGATGGTAAAACCATAGATTGCTTTTGGATGAAACCCACCTTACTATTTACTCGATCTGATATTGAACCAAGATCTTCTCTGTTGCTCAGATTCATCCCTTCAAATACCACAGCCTTATCCAATCAAACACTGGTTTTCGCAGTTGCTCAACGTCAAGATAAATTGATAAATGCTCACCAGGAAAAACTCATTGGCATAGAAGAATTAAAGTAATTCTGCATGTACAAAACGGAGAAATTCCAAGAAGTTAACAAACGAGAAAAACACACCGTTTTCCATTATTTTTTAACTTAATCATTTTTTCACAGACAGTGAGGCACTATTTATTTTAATCCTTTCACCTTGGTTATTGAAACTTTAAAAGAAGTAAAATGTAGTAACATGTAAAAGAAATTATCAGAAGGTTTCTATTTTCATGTCTGTAATACTTTGAAGCTGGTTAATTTATATTTTGAATGTTAAAAGTACGCATACTCTTATGATGACTTTATCTACAGGATCAACCCATGACAATGAAACCACGTGTGACCTGGAAGAACATTTTGCGCCGATGAGTGATCAAGCTGCAGATACAGAAGAACTAGCAAGCAGCATAACCGAAGTATGTATTTAATGTTAATGTGTATATGTGTTATTATATATGAATAAGGTTTGATAGTTATGCAGATCCCGCTCCATTATTTACTTCACAAGAACTGCAGCTTTTACAAACATACACTGAGTATGCTTTAAATATTTTTCATTTATCAGGAAGATCTAACCACATGGGAAGATTTAACCACGTACTTCAACTTGAAGAAAAAGTTAGTTTTACAGCTCAAAAAGGAAGAATTTATTATATTAGCTGAGTTCTTCTCTTTAACAAAAGAAGAGATAGAAATCTTGGAAAAGTCTGACAACCCGGTGGAGTTACTCCTTCTTGCTTTAGAAGACAAATGTATTTTGCAGGCATCTGATGTAAGCAAACTGACAGAAGCATTCCATAAATTAGATATGCCGTCGTCTTGCATCGAAATGATAGAATTGTATGAGAAAACCATGAGTAAGTACCAAATTCATATTATTAAATCTAACATCTAACTTCAAATCAAGTTGTCGAATTTAATTCATGTCTTGTAGTGCATTTTTTTCTGTGACGATGAGCTTCAACAGAAGTAGAGGAAGCTTATAACGTACACGTTTCACCTACATATCGGTGGCAAGCAACCTCAAAATCAAACTAGATTTTCATTTCGAAAATCGCTTTAGATGGTTCAACCGAAGATTGATCTTGGATGTTAACCCATTTTGCTGCAAACCTAGTCCGACATCGAACCCAGAACTTCCCTGTTACTCAGCTTTAGCCCTTTGAGTAACAATTTCTTTATCTACTAGGTCACATTTCCGTTATTTTTGCATAACATCCATAACCATATTCAATTCCGGGACCCTCTCTGTTATCTACACAGTCAGACAAGATCATTGATATAGGGAAATTAAATTTATCTTGCAGCCACACAACAGAAATTTGCAATAACGTAAAATACGAGAACAAGAATGCTTAAGCTTTTGTCATCATTGCCCAGTACTTCTCAGTCTAGTTACTTTGTTCACAAGCAGTTGTTGACACTTTGTTGTTTTCCTTTGTCTCTAGCTATTGAGACTTTTGGGAGATCTTGAATATCGCTACATTTTAATGATGGTCAGAAACGTATACTTTTGCATGATCTACGTTAAAGCTAATCACTTAACATTATCAAAGGTACAGCTACTTAATCTCTTCTGTGCTTATTTCTGGATCAGCATATGACGACGCCATGAGTGATCTCACAGAGTCATTTATGATGATGATGATGAATGACCAATCTAAAGAGAAAGCTGCAGACAACACAGAACCAGAAAGCGACGCAACAGAAGTATGTTTCAGCAGTATTGTAAAACAAGGAAAACACATGTACACTTTCTTTTTGTGTGTTGTACTTTAGTGTGGGTGATTGGGTGTGGTTAGATGCGCGAATTGAGGTTATGTCTTACATACAAGCTAAATCACGGAATGCATGTCAGCTACAAAGCATGTTTAGAGGTTGATGTCTGGTGACCTCAAATGACCTTTGACCTTCAACAAAAGAGCAGGAGCCTTTCTGTCAGTAGGGAAAATCAATATAACAAGCCTTAGTATCCCAAGTACAGACATAAATTAAACAACAAAAACAGAAAGGGAGAGAAACAAGCTCTAATAGAACTTGAGCTCTGGCTGTTAAAATGGGAAACTGTACACTTTACCTTCAACATTCCTGTTAATTTAAGGTTCTCCTTACATCTGCAACATTTACAACATTATTAAAAAGGTCTAACATAAAATTCGCAATACTTTTGGGGTACGAGTAGTCTACTTGCATACATGTTAAAAGTGTGAAAGAGACAATCACTGAAACTCAATGAGCCAGCCAAAATTTCAAAGAGAGCCGGTGAAAGCTTTTTTGAAATAGGCTTGAACCTGGAGAAATTGGTTTCTCTTTGTTTGATAATGCAAACCTTTTCCCTTAATTGTATTCGAAACCTAGATACACCCCTGTCTTTAACTGCAGTGTGCTCAAAATAATTCTTTTAAAATAATGTCGGGATAAAACACCCAACATCACAGGTCTCGGCTTAGACGATGATAACATTATATACCGAGCTAAACCATTAAAGCTCCACTGGCACAACAAATGAATTATTCTTAGTTTTCCACAAAAACTAGTACACCAAAGCATCCGAAGTAACATGGCAAGTTTTCAAAAAAAAAAAACTTCCCCATGTTGTTATCCAATCAATAGAATATGATCGTTGTTGTAATTTGACTCAAAGCCTACCTAAAATTATTTCTTAAGGTCAAACAACTTGAAAGTTGAAGCAGGTAAAAAAGCTTTCATATCTTGAGCACATACGGTACGATTATTTTGGTTTCGGCTCCTAAGGGCCATTAATGTTTCCCCTTCCACAATTACCAAATTATAAAAACTTTATTAAATCCATAAAACTTAATAACAAGATGAGCACATTAATAATTGCATACTGTTGTGTTAAAATTTACTACTAACTTTGTACAGCAAAACTCTGATATATTCATACCATAAATGCATCCTGAACAGTGGAATTTTAAAACTATATATGCCTCAGGGGCAAAATAGCAACCCTAATCAATCCCAGGTCAAAATGATAGGATGAAAAATAAAGAAGTACAAAACATTGGTCGTCAGTGTGAAGCCATGAAATCACACCTGTTTGCTTCAAGTGGACTTCTGGTAGAAAATGTGATAACTTCAGTTGCTAATATATTGAGAACCGAACATGGGAATTGAATGAAAACTTCACCAGAATGTTCATTATACGTTTCTCTGTATTATATCAAAAAGAAATTTGGCCCTGGACTATTCTTTTTAAGAGAGTTGCTTTAACACGTCAATATTGCCTATCACTACATTTTGACCATTTTCATTACAGTTGAAAGAAAGTAATCATTAGCAAATATTGCACGATTCATTTCTAAAAAAAAACTTTATTTTGATTGCTAGCACAAAGAAGATTTAGCCCGTGAGTACTTCTTTAGTTTATTTCTTTTCTGAACAGCATTTCAATTTTATGTATATTTTTTATCACTTCAAGACAACGTGGACTCGTCATAAGACATCCGATGGACGAACGTACTACGTTAACTCAGTCACGAAACAGGCAACGTGGGAGAATCCAGATAATTTGCAAAGCCATTCAGAGGTAAATATATCAGCCAAAAATAAGTAGATTTCCTGTATATCAACTTTTTAGGCTTTTCTACCAATTCAGCTAAGATGATGAAGACTAGCTGGTCAAGGCCTTCCCCCATACTCATTTCTTTTACTATAAGCGTCTGCCAATTATTTGAAGCTATAAGAGATGTATGGTGGAAATGAGTACTAATTTTAATAGTAAACAAAAAGTTAAGGTGATTGAGACTGCAGCAGACTTGGTGACAGATATTTCAATGGATTTGAGTAGCACGTTACCATTGACTTCTAAAGTCAGGCATTGAGCAGCTGTCTGCGATTTTTGATGTAGTCTCAGTCACTGTATGCAATTTTTATTAGATATGTTAAATCTACGGAATTTGGCATTAGAAAAGTATCTCATTCACATTTTCTAAGAAATTTCTGCCGCATTATATATAAACTGAGGGATACATCCACATACTAGCTTTAATTTTAATTCTAATAAATCTAAAATCTCTCCCTTTGAGGACCTGCACATCGGTCAACCCCACGAAGGCGATCATAAAGTGAACCTGGAAATAGCTTGCTGACAGAAAGCTACACCAATTTCAATAATTCTGCATTTTGAAAATGCTCATTCAATTTATCACTTTTTGTAAACATTTATTGGTATTTTAACAAATTCAAAGTCAAATTACATTTTCTAAAGTTGTGTTAATGCAAATGTACCTACGGAGTTGCATTTTAGCAAATATAGACTTGTAACTGTATGATTTTAGTATGTGTAATTGTTAGGATATGTATGCTGTTGAATGCATTACACAGTTGTATTTGATACAAACCCAATTTAAAAGGGGGAATGTAGGTTCAAGACCAACAAACCGTATAGGATTTCTCCATTCTTAACTGAAGACATCTAAGTTTAAAGATTGGTTGCCTCTGTCGAAATATAAAACTAGTTCTTTTCTTTTTCTGCCATCTTAGTCCTTGATAGATCCTTTACATTGTTTGCATATTTTTTTTTCATCTGTAAGGCACTGCGGGAAAGAGAAGAGATGTATCTTAACCTTTCTAAAAATGCGTCCGAATTTTTGAATGAATCATCATTTGAAGGTAATTTACTCATAATGCTATTTCCATGAAACAGACAAATATCGCAACTTTACCTTTAAATCGGTGCCTGTATTTAATAAAACTTCATTACAGTGTGTGCATGAAGTTGTTACATACCTCTAGACTTCGTGTGGTATCTCAATTAATTGTCAGTAGGTGATTCGTCATTATTTCGACTATCGCTTTCTTTGAGCTTCATATATACCACTTGTTACATAGTCCATGTAAAATATGGTACGAATGACACACAAAAACTTTTTATATGTAACAATTATGTGTATGAGACGATGTTGATACCTTGGGGTTAAGCGTTTGATAGCTGTCCTGGGCGAATAAGCTTTCTCAATTTTAAAAAAGAATTTCGAATATTTGAACATTCTTAGCTGCAGAATAGTAGATGTGTTTTGTAACGTTTGACGTATACATCTCAAAGATATGGTGTTCCTTGGAACAAATTTGATATATTTCATAGAGATGAAAAGAAAGACGTTTCAGTCTAAAAAAGGGGGCCCATACTTTAGCTCCTCACACTTTTGACTGGGGCTAAAGCCTCGGAACCCTGTGTCATACGTCTTTTAAATTACGGCCATATTTTTCATTGAATTGTAAATCTGTGCTTTCAAGCTTTCCGTTTAAGGTTGCCATCTAAAAAGAAAAGTATGAAACTTTACACTTCCCTTGACTTTTTAATACCCATTAAAGCTGAGAATTGATGACGAAACTCTGCAGTCAATAACCTGCATGATTCAACATTGATTTGCAATAGTAGATTACCGTTTCTGGTATCAAAACATATTTTTCTGTTAGGTAATTTTCCAACAAGCGGAAAAATACCGTATACTTTGTAATAAGTAATTAATAATAGTACTTAAGATAACCTTACACTGTTTAAGTGTGCAACTTCAAAATGATTTTACTTAAGATTCTGAGACTTTCCTTCTTTTACAGGAGAACTTGCAAAATTATGTGTGAGAGTATCTGAGAACCTTACTAAAGCTACCTGTTTGAAGTTGGCAACTTACTTTAACTTCCCTGTTTCCAAGATGGACCGTATCCAAAATGATAATGAGACACCTGGATTAACGCTTTTTGCTATAATGAAGGAACGCCACGTCATTAGCATCCACAATGTTATGGCCTTGAAGGAAGCATTGGAAGAATTAAAGCTCATAGATATTAGTGAAAATCTTGTAATACCATACCAAAGGAAAATTGATCGTCTGAGATTCGAGCAAGGTTACCTATCACCGCAGTAGGGTGCATTATGTTTTTCGTGAATCGTGGAAAACTGCACGATTCTCTATAACACTTTTTAAGAAGAATAAAATACTGTACAATGGCACGATTCCAAAAAGGAACTTGTATGGGCTGTGTGAGAGTGATACAACTATTATTATTTCCATATAGTATTTCCTTTGTCTTCAAGAGAATGTATATTCCCTGAGCTAGTCATTTAATAGCCCCGGAAAAATTATAATTAATGCAATACACTAATGTAAGAACGAATTTAAACAGAAGTCACACAAGATCACAAAACTGAGAAGTCTGAAAAATAAACAGTAGTTTGACAAAACCAGTACAAACCATCATTAGGAACTCATCTGCTTAAAATTCAGACAGTTTATTTGGATCTATAAACTGTGTATCTGTTAGGTAAGCCAATTAAACTTTGTCTCTGTGTACAGGGTTAATTGACTCCTAGTGACATCTTAGCCCTTCTTAAAGTAGATAAGGATTTCCTGTCCATACCCTACACAAAACATTGAACTGTGCAATGAATGGACATGTCAATAGCTTATCTGTTGTACTCATTCAACTGCTCAAAGTTGCTCACTAGCCAGGGATTAAGTGTTATTCTAGAAGTGATAGTGGTTTCTTACAACAAAGAAATATCCAGATAAAGAAGATTCTATTACACCCCACCTAACCTTTGTGAGATCTGGTTAGTGTTCTTTTTTAAAAAGGTCTGTTCGTAATGATTACTTTAAATACGTAAATACGTAATCTAGAATACGATATCACAAATATATAAAGTCCTACAAGGGAACAAAAGCAATTACCTACCTATCTTGTTTGAATTGTTGCAAGAAGATTCCCTTAACATGTTAAGGGCTTTTCTTAGTGAAACATAAATCAGAATTGGTTACATAGACATATCACACCCAGATTTGAAAGTTATTTCAAGCATTGATATAAGTTTGACCTAGCAAGAATAGAACTTTTTACTTGTTAGGCATGCCATGATCGAAGGATCCTCTAGAACAACTAAGACATTTATTTAAAATGCTATGTGAAATGTCTGTTGATTAAATATTGATCTGCTACATACTGTTACATATTCAACCATCAAATCTACTTTGGTACATTCAAATCTTAGGGATCATTTTTTACAGCCAATAATTATTGAAGTTGAAGTATGCTTCCTTACATGTGCTTCATGCTTAAGAACCTTGGCCTTCGATCCCCGATCGGGTCAAAATAAGGTGGGTCTTTATTCAAAGACAATCTACGGTTTTCCTACCTAAAGTGTGGCTGTTCAATTGGAACAAAACTTGATGTAAATTAAGAGGTGTATCTTAAGATATATATGATTAACCCAAATTTGTGGTCGTTGGGCGTTGTAAAATAACTGCCCTTGAACGTTTGAATATCCTTATCATGTTTAGAGCACATTTCCGAAGTATTCTGTCAGCACTGTAATCTTGTTGTTGACAGTAATGTTTTTTTCAACCAGCACAGAATGAACCATGAACCATGAATGGAACGTTTTAATTATGTTAGAGTATTAGCTAAACATTGTCCAAATTCCCTTATTATCTGTGAAATATAATATCATGTGCCTTGAAACATTCTGTAAGATAATGGTGAAAATATTGAAAAAAATCCACAGTGTTGAACATGGACATGTGGACGAATTTTAAGTTCTACGCTGTCGTTTTTCGTCCCCGCCTTAAAGAATTCAAAAGGATTCAAATTGAGTATTAATAGCAAGGGTACAAAACTAGGAATTATGAGCATGAAAATGGAAAGAATCGGATTCTTGTCTTTAAGTTTCTCTTTAATCTTTCAGTAGTCCTAAAGAGAAATTGAAAGCATAAATGTTTTGGCCCAGTTAACATTCATTTCAGTACATCCCCCAACTGTGGAATGTAAGATTCCTAGAATCTCTGTTCTACCCAACTCAATTGCCGCATATAGTCAGAGCCTCAAGATCCAAAAAGGGCGCTAAAAATGGAGAAAGGTTGCTTCACATGATCTATTTTTTAGTCTAGACCCTCAGAATTTCGAATCCAACGGTCTGCGTTTCCTCCGGGGTTGCAAAAATAAAGATATTGCCCAATAAACATGAAGTCATCAAATTTTGTTGAAATTAATAGAAATTGAACCTTTTTTCTGTTTCGACATATGAGGTTAAAGCATATAACACTCTTTATCGAACATTTATTTCAAACAATTATTTATTGAAATATCGAGTTATAGAACTTTTATTCTAAGTATTTTTTTCTCATTGACTTGTGTACAAAATTTCATGTAGTTTTTATTTTCAAACGGTACGATTTCTTGATTTCGAGTTAAGTTTTTTTAAATTATTTTTTCGTTATTGACTTGTACACAAAATAGGAAATTAAAATAAGTTTTTCTTAATAATCAATTTCTGTTTCTCATCGCTTCAAATATTTCCGATTGCTTTGATGAATATGCATTCCTTTTGCTATTTCTAACTATTCGTGTGCATTTGGATGTTTTTAATGATAGAAGCATGCGTCTGATTTAAAAAAAAAACTGTTTTTAATGAGGCCTAATGGACAATATATGATGATGTTATTAAATTTCGGTAAAACTAATAGTAAATTAACGTGTTTCTCATTTTACACATTTGAACATTCATTATAAACTGTTGCAAACGGTATAGTATCTAAATATTGAGATATGACCCTTGAAATTTATTTTCAGCCAATAAGAATTTAAAATGCATTTTGTTCCATAGTCAATTTCTGATTTTCATCGCTTGAAATGCTACCTGTTTCTCAAATGAATTTTATACCTTTCTCTAATTTTGCCATTTCAAATTGTATTTGCATTAGGAGATTTTGAGTAAGAAAACGTTAATCGGATTTTCACCTTGTATAATTTCCCTTTTAGTAGCAATCCAGGTACTGGTCACAGACTTAAAAAATTCAATACAAATATTTATTTTATCATCATAATACACACGATTTCGTCGCACTCAACCCCAATACCGATAGTTTACCGTGCGCTTCGAACGTAATACTATTGATCAAAATTCCTTCGATATACACACGCGTGTATTCATACATACATACATTCATCGAAGCCAGAGCCTGTGGGAACTAGGGGACGGCTGCCTTAAAATTGACGCGTCCTAAATGAAAAATGGTTGTTTTATATTTAAAAATACTAAAAATATTGAAAGTTTCCTTTTCTTGATTATGATATTATGTATAAATAAATCTCTTTTCTCCAAAGGCTGAATCTACCCATGGAGCTTTTACGTGCGTAAGAGTTCGCTGATCTGCTTTACATGATACCCACTACACACCTGTCTGTTAATTTACACTGCTCTTGTAGCAGTGTTTCCCAACTAAAAGTAAGCAAACCTCTGAACCTTTAAGTCCTCAAAGCTGATGAGCTGATTGAGGGTTGCACTCTTGATGTCATAAAAAATACTAGCTTTTTTAAGTTCGAAACTTAAATTCAGTCTAAATACTTGAACTTTTTTAGTAAAAATTAACATTAAAGGTGGAAAAACATCAGACTCAAGTAAACTCTTAACTATGGAGTTAATCCTCCCTTCAATCGGGTCTGGACGGCAAGTCCAAATTCTTGACACTCATGTTAGGGATAAAGAGCCATTTTGATAAGGGTTCAGAAAATAAGTTGGGGGGTATTACTTATTTAGAAGGCTCTCTAGTTCTTATACCGTGCCGCAGTGTGTTTAGCCCGTGTATAATTAACTTTAACTACATGTTACTTTCAACCAGTTTACAAGGGGTTTTACTAAATAAAATTTCAAGCTTTTGTTTCTTGAGTTCTGATTTTCAAGAACATAAATTAAAAAAAATAATGAAATAGCAAATGTTTAGATGCAACTTACAACTACACTTGGTCTACGCGATGCCATTTAAGAGGCACGTTGGACAAAGACTTTCTGTCTGGCAACACGCCATAGTGTCATGAACTCCCGCACCCATCTCCCATACAGCTAACTAACCCTTATAAATTTTGCCCTCCCCATTTTTCTGATTAAAATTACTGACCTGCTTCTGTTTGATGCAAGTTCCGACATACGCAGCCATGGTTTTATGTGCTTCATGGTATAGAGGCAATCGCCGTATGAACCCAGCTTTTGGTCTGACGTCCCTTTACCTATTTACATCATAATGGTGCCCCTACGCAAAGTGGAAGATTTGCGGGGCAATCTAGCACATTTTGGATGCAAACTTTCTTCCAACCCTGGGAACTTACACATGGTAGATGAGGAATACTTGTGAAAAAAGTTGTGTTTTAGGATGCAATTTGCTGCAATAAATCATGAACATTAGATTTTAACATAAGGGCGCTCGACGTATAGTATTAGCGTCGCTTGATTTTCTCTTATACTCGCAACAGTTTCAGGTAAATGGTGGCAACCATCTGTGCTTTAAAAGACTTTCTTAACGGACTAGACAGTTTGGAATTGAATTTAGTGTACCTCAACATAAACCATGGCGGCAGGAAGTCATGTCAGGGTGGGCGGAGGTCGTCGAGGACCCAACGTCACTTGTGATACGACAAAGTGCTTTGCCCAACGGGGTCAGTCCCCTAGCTATGTCCCTACATTTGCCCTCAAAGACGGTGGTTTATTCAATAAAACCTTTCTGCTCTCTTGCTTCTCTTGCTGCTCTGGCTACATCTCTTCTTACATATATAACATAAATAGTCCTCACACTATTACCACAAGTAATCTAGACAAATACACAGCTTCTGTATGAAGGGAATTAAAATCCATCCTCAGTAACATAGTTGTTTTCTCTCATTTGTCGTACGGTAAGGTAAGCTGGTAACCAAGTCGGGTTTGACCATATCCTTGGATGGATGGGATAGATACAAAGTATTGCATGTATGTTATCCTCGATAGGGGTAGCTTTCCCAACAATGGATCTGTTTCTACTTTCTGTTAGTGCGGATTTCCTCAAATCTTCTTTTGTGAAAAAAAAAGCTAAATCAGCTCACAACATCATCAATTAAACGCGTCTATTGCGCAAAATATGCTACGGTATGAAATGATATTGCATTACTCAATTTCTGAGAACAAATGCAAGAGTATGAATGAAAATCATGGTTATAAGATCCCCTACCGCCATCGCTACCGACAAAAATGAATATATGCAATAAAGATAGCCCGTTTTAATTAACGGGGCGTCAATATGTTGATTTCAAATATCCAAGAGTTGATGTCATTACCGACCTTGTCTGATCTTGTCATTTTCATTTTTAAACACAGATTTCTTACTACACCGTTCTGAACCTAACATGACAGGATGACTGGTACGGAGAATCTTTTTTCTTAAGGGCAGTTAGATTGCAAGAAAAACCACTCTGACACACTGTGACATGTCATATCATTGGCGTAGGAAAAAGGAAGCGGTGAATCGCTCCCACTCTGATTGGTAGGGCGGAAACCTTGTTCCGCCCCTCCCACTTTGGATAACACGCTGCCAAAATATGGCATTACAAAGGATGGAATTACTTCAAAGTTTGACAAACATTGCACCAGTTTGCATCTAGGGCACTTTAAATAGTCAAAATATTTCCATACGGGAGGAGGACAAACCTCCGTTTAGGCCCCCAGGACACTGACCATTAACATTCACTTCCTCCTACACTTTCAAAAAGCTGCCTATTATGCATGTTCCAGTTGGGCCAGGGCTTTCACACTAGATCTGCATCTGATCTCCTGCTCTGCGTCGGATCCTGTTTGATCCTCCGAATTTAATCTTGGCAAAGCCACGGGGGGGGGGGGGATTTTAACTCCTAGCATGCACGAGGTTAAAGCTTGGAGAGCATATGCGGTAGGATCAACGGTGGCTGAAGATAAATCACTTTTATGAGTTTTCCTATTGTTTTTCTAAGCCAAACACGTATGTTGGGAATACTTGGGGGTGATCAGAGTAGAAGACAAGTGTTAATGAGACAAGATCAATGCATGTTGTGGTTTTTTATGCAAGACAATGTCCTGATAAAATCAATAAATCAGACCAGGGTCTACTGTATGTACAAGAACCCTTTGTCACTAGTACTTAACAGTTCCTTGGCACGTAGCCTAGGGGGTTGAAGGAGGCCGCTCCCCCTAAAAAATTTCCGGTTGAAGTAAAACAATTACCCTACCCTTTATGCATAATAGTTTATCTCCCACCCCAATTCCAAGAAATTCCACCTTGAAACTATTTCGGCCCCTTTAACACCTAAGCCATCTCAAATGATTATAGATTGCACAAATTACACTTTAAAGTCACAATTAGTCACTGAAGTTCTTCGTCTGTCATTATTCCGAGGCGACATCATAACGCACCGATTTGGCTTCCTAAACCGGACAGATTGCAGAGAACTGTTTTTCTTCAACACAAATTTGGTACTTCAATTTTAGGTATTTTAGTTATCCTCTATGGTCACATCCATCGACAGGTAATGAAGCAACATTTCTGAAGCCACTCAGCTATTCTCTCAGTGTACTTCAATCTTCAGTGCTCTCGGCAGTTGTCTAAGACTGTAAGGGAGAGGGTGGCTGAATCATTGAACTTTAGATCTCATTTTTGTTTTTGCATTATGTTAAAGTGGAATTTTTAAGACAAACCTTCTACCAGCTGAAAACTATTACGGGAAGGTGCTGGGTTGGGGCAACATCCCGTCGGTTCCGACGTCACTAATATCGTCAATCCTCTGTTATTAAGTTGTTACTGAAGGGGATTTAGACTTCTAGTGTAGACCTGCAAGGGGGTATTAACAAAAAATAACCCTTCCAATCGTTAGAAGAAAATATACTTAATATGCACGCTTTAGGAAGTTTTAGCGTCTTTTTCTTTTGCTTTCCTGTTGTTTTCGTCTCTCCCCCTCTTTTATACGTACAGGAATTGAAGGGACCCTAAAAAACTTGCATTCGAACCATTTTGAACCAGTGGCGAAACAAAGAGGCAAGGATAGGCAGCCTCCCCTCCTTACACGTTCCAGGGGGCGCAAAATGAAGGTAGACAGCAAAAGAAAAATAGAGAAAAGATAGGAAGAAAAAGAATGAGGATAATGGAAAGAGAAGGAAAAAGAAAATGAAAACTTTTGAATATCTAGCTCCCCTCGGCCTCTGTAAGACACTGCACAAGCTGTCTTCGAGTCGATAGATTGTCGTAGGATGAATTCCTTGCTAAATACTGTATGTTGACAATGATGGTGTTGCCCATATTCAGCCTTCAGAATTCAAGCTAGTATTTCAGTCTTTATAATACAAGCATGTTGTCGTGGATTCGAATTAGGTCGGGAGTTAGAAGCTGGAACTAGTTTTGGGCTGTATATTTCTCACTTCTATACCTTAATTATATATGCAAAATGTTCTTTTGTCGCAAGAGAATGACACCGCTAGTTGGGCCGTAAGTAAGAGTCTTCCTGGGTTCCCACATGGGGTGATAGAACCATTGGCGCCTGTGCGGGGGAGGGGCATGGGGCGTGTTCGTCCAATCGATTTCTGATTTTTTTTCAAATGATCCCAAAAGGCTTTTAAGCTATAGATTTTCGTAGAGGGTAGGGTGAGGTGTGTTTTCGACCGAGTGATGAATCTTTTAATCATTTTCTATCACATCTGGTTCCCAAGCTATCAGAATTCTCGCAAATCCTTCGCAAACTTTCAAACATTTTGCGCGCTCCGCGCCCTTCAAGCCCCATCTCAATGCTGTACTTATTATCAAAACCTTCCGATAACAACTCACGGAGAAACAAAACAGAGAGCTTTGAAAACTTTTAACGCATTTCATAGGTAGACTACTCACTTTCTGATTGACAGATTGGTTTTTAGGGGAATTGACAGTGTCTCGACTCTCGATGCAGAGAGTGAATGCAGTCTTTGAAACGATATTTAATGCAAATTTCGGAGCGCCTTTTCCTCACTCTTCAAGGTCTGCACTCTATCTAATGACCACAAAATCAAAAAAATGATAAAGGAAATTATTCTGGTATCAACATTTTTTGGAAAAGGTACATTTCCAACCTCTGTAGCGGCTTAGCATCAGTATGGGATCTTTGACTAATCTAGTTTGTCACATGATGTGAAAGACTGAAAGTACGTATTTTGCCGCTTAACATTTTCAATAAATTTTTACCGCATGCTTCGCGCGCACTTATTGTAGATCGTGAATGTCAATGAATTTACGACAGAAAAGCGTTCGGAAATGCGCTTGTCCCAATTGCTGGAATCAGTTCTTCTGGATTCTGGTTCACAATTAGTAATATACGATCGTTGTAAAAGTGATTGGCGTCATACTCTATGGTGTCACTTGGATGTCAGGTAATAAGCATCACACTGGTGTCCCCTTTTGTGTAATTCATTCAAAGCTTCCAAGAGGCCCTTTACCGAACTCTGCCACCCTTTGAAACCTATTTATTTGCATAATGAAGCAAAGGAAAAATCAAGAATGTTTCTGAAAACTCACCGCAGGTATTTGTGTTTGACAATGGTTCCGGAAAGTGGGTAGTAAAGTAGTCGGGGGGTGAGGGCTTGAGGAGGGGGTGAGGGCTTGAGGAGATTTTTGATAACAAACCCTTCTCTTAGACAACATACTTTCCTATTTCACCTAACCAAAAGTTAGAATTCACTGATAACGGGCATTTTTCACACATAAGATAAGTTCCTAAAACTTCCCCCAAAATAGCACCGTTTTTGCATCTAAGCCACCTTCAAGTAACAAAAGTTTCCCAATGACGACGTATGCTGTCGTAGAAACGTACAAAAGAGCACAATTTTCGCAGACTTGGGGAACTGACTAAGGTCGCATTACGACGTCATCTGTGGTGCTTCCAATCACCATCTCCTGGCGGCGCCACTGGATAAAAAAAAAAAAAAAAAACAGGTAGTCTTGGTCCCGGGCTCTGGGGGAGCACGTCGAGTCACTTGACCCCCTGCAAACAACCCTTGTGACACCACTGTTTTGAACCGTTACCTCAAATGTTCCCTCTTCCCTAGCTCATTTCTCCAGCTTTAGGGTGCCGTGAATTAAAGACTCCCTCCTCTTAGCTAAGCCTCTGATGCCCAAGCATGCGCACCACTTGAAATTTTGATCAATTTATACCTAGCTGATCGTAATCCTATTACCAAAGATGAAAGGGGAGTCTGAACAAAATAGTAAGGGACTAAGTTGATGTGTCCATAACCGTCGCGGTGACTCTTTCACCATCACAGCATTAGCAATATCTATAAAACACCCTTTTCCGTTGAAGCCCTCTACACCAATCCTATCAAATCTGAACAATTTTGGAAAGAACAAAGACGAGATACAGAGCAAAAGAAAATCTGTTTTTACTGCCTCATTTCTCAACAAAAATTGTATGAATTAAAAACATGTCGACATTCATTAACCAAACGCCGCACTATATGCGGTATACGTAAAAGCCAGAGACCTTCATGGCCAACACTTTTATCTGGCAGCATGGGCGTCCGGAGGAGGGGGAAAGAGACAGGCTTCTTCCCCCTGGAAAATCAAAAACTTGAAAAAAAAAGTTGAAGAAAAAATAAAATCAACATTCTTTTATTAAATCGCTAGATAATTTCCAGAACATGAGATTTCAAAATAGAAAATGATTAGATGCAACTCACAAGACCGGGGAAGTGCCATTTACAGCGATCTGGGAGGCGTTTTTGCAAAAATAAAGACAAAAAAAAAAAAAAAAAAAAATAAAGAGCTTTGGTATTGAGCCTTAGGTGCTTTTTACACAGCATGAGTGAGATTTGTTTGTGTGTTGCTAGTAAAATTTTACGGTTCTTAACGTAGGAACTTATTGCATAGTGCTCCTTGTAATTGTTCGCAAGTAATTTATGGATCTCTTAGACATGTTTTCTATAGCATAAGTTAATCATTAAACACTCTTCGTTCCTGGATGCAGCGGCGAAGGCACGAGGTGCCATGATGGGTCTTGTGCCTTAGCCCCAATCAATTTTCAAAGATTTCCGAAAAATGAGCCCCAAAAGCGTTTAAAATATTATAGAGATCTGTAGGGGTATGGTAATATGACTCAGTGGTGGCCAGTAGCGTCGTCAAGGGGGGCAGGGGGCACGTGCCCCCAAATATTGGCTGTGCCCCGGGTCCCCCCAAATGAGATTTTGGGTATGACAAAAATATGCACAAACACACCATTTACTTAGATTTTGATATGAAAAAGAGGACCGGCTATCACTTAATCACTAAAACATACGACTAAAATTGCTCAAAATGTTCTCAAAACTGTAATTCTGCGGTGCGCTTCGCGCGCATCTATTTGTGAACTGTATAAAGGACAGCCTTATTGGGAGATGTAATCCACAGCTATTGTTTCAACCCTTAACTTTCAAAAGCTCTGGGACTACTGGGGCCTTGAGTCTTCTCCCTTTTATACAATTTCCACATCGATTATCTTTTAGCCAGATACTGTGTTTGAAAACTGTAAAAATTGCGACTTTCGTTGCCTTCTTCAATACTTATTCAATAAAGCTCAGTGCATAAAATTCAGAACATGATTCACTGGTCCCATTTACCCCTCATCATTAAATCGTTTGTGAGAGTAAGGCTAACACAATGGTCAAATTGTGATTTATATTTTTGTGGCCCAAGAGTGGCTTACACAGAGGAGGCCATAGGGCTACTTTTTTTAGTTCCTAAAAGTACGTAAATTTTTTAACCCAAATTTTACTCCAAAAGGTAGCATATGTGGCACCAGATTTCATGTAAGGACATCTAATTTTTCGAAAATTTTCAAGGGGGAGGGGGACACCCCTTCCCTTAGACAACTCCCCTAAGCCGGCGATCACACAACATACTGCATTTGGGTGTGCCCCTCCGGTGGACGGCTTGGCCCCCCAGTGCCCCCCACTTCGAAAGGTCTGGAGACGCCACTGGTGGTGCCTCTACTTTAATTATGTTTTGTCCAAAATGGTTTCAAAACTATCAATAAAAATAATTTTGGCTCGATTGGCAGTTTCTATTTGAAAACAAAAGTGTATCTTTCCCGTGTACATTCATGATCAACATGGTATGTGCATGGTCCTCGATGGGACCAATCCTCTTCACTGACCCTCCTCAAAATTCGTTAGATTAGACTTTGGCGTGACAGGATACATAATGCAGGACCGTAGTCAAGGGGAAGGGGCAATGGGGCGGAAATTTTTTCGCCCTAGAGAGTTTTCATGTTGCCATTGACTTAAAACATTTTTACACATTTGCCCCCCCCCCCCCCCCCCGAAAAAATTGTGCGCCCCATGGAAGCCATTTCTCCCCCTTCAGTACCTGTCTAGCTACGGGGCCTGACATGTAGTTTTCAGTGACATTATTGACTCACTTCGCCACGGATTGCATGAAGGGTTACCTTACACGATTTCTAGTGGCTTTTGGTGGGGGTCCTGCATGCATCAGAGGCAAATCAATATATGCAAACCAAACCCCATAAGGCAACGTCATTGTTAACTCAATATATCCTTTTGCGAGAATTTCAATTTATTTTTTATTTAATTTCTTCAACATTTTTTTCAACCAGCTTATAGGCTTTCATACGTAAGAACATGTACAGTTTGATATTGGTATTAATATGTACGAATTTTTTATAGACTATCATTACAGCGATAGGTAATATCAACATTATCACATTACAAAATTAAAAACAGTGTTTGGGGGAAGCACAAAAAAGCACAGAAAGCATGTGGTAGTGATTCTCCTGGAACGAGAGCCCACATTTACATGTTTATATATAACATTTCTTCAAAAACTGGTATTTTCAGATGGAACGTTTTATTGGAATAAGGCATAGGCGTGCGAAGCGGGGACTGGGGGCTAAAGCCCCTAGTCAAAAATGTGGGGGCGAAACTATGCTTCCGTCCCCTAGATCCAAGGACGAAAACTCTTTATTTGTTTTTTCTGTAAGAAATGTCAAAAATATGCCTTAAAATTTGTTAAAAATGATGCATCCTTTGTATCTTAGGACCCTCAAATATCACAAAAATTTCCAAGCGGGAGGGATACCCCTATCCCAGAACGGCGATCTGAAACTAGGTTCAGCTTTCTCCAGTCTCGAACAGCTTCCTACGGCTATGCATGGTTTTCATTTCCTTCACAGGAAAACTTTCGTTCAGATTAGAATACCCCATTTACTATCTAATAGAATCTATTATTACTTTCACATTTTATGCCGTAAGTTGGTTGAGGTTGAAAGCAATGACACTTTTGAAATCTATCATTGTGTAACAAGTCTTTAAAGTTTTGCGCTGACTTACTAGTATTCATTGTGTTTTAGTTCAATCACGTAGAAGTGCTATTGCAACCTCTGTCACAACTTTGTATAATACAGACAACACGTAAACGACAAAACGTTAAGCACTTGGAAAAACCAATCAAAATTAACGTTACGCACTTCGAAAAATGAAACAAATTTATCAGGGAGCACTTCATTTTTAAGTTCCTTTATTCCTTTCATGATGTGGTATTCGTGCATAGAAAAATCTACCATGTCATAAATTTTAAACGTTGGAAAATTACTGTACTGACAAATGAACAGGTAAACATAGGCATAAGAGAGCATATTGCATTCCTAGGAAAACAAACTATAAAATAATAGACTATACGGATGAAGATTTCAGTCCATAAACTGCTCTCTGGGTGTTTTTCGCTTTAACCTTGTTAAACTTCATTTTCGGAAAAATCCCTTCCCTTAGCTACTTTTAATATTTAGGCCCCGCCATAGCAAGCACATGGCGTGTATCTTGGATTAAGGTAAGTTCAATAGCGAATTGTGAGTTTGTTTTTCGGTAAGACTGAGGACCTAAACAATAGATTTCAGGTCCTCAGAAGAAATTTGAATAGGTTTCTTATGTCCTCCGAATTTTAACAATTGACAGTCTATTTTTAACGTTAGGGTTAAGGAAGAAAACGCAAAGGAGATAACAATGAGGTCCTCAGATTGTATGTAAAATTGACCTTGTGTAGGTGTGTGTTTGTGTGTGTACCAACCCTTTTACCATGAATTACTGTAGACATTGTAGACACTTTATGTAAACCCCTCATGACACTTATTACTATCTC
>WURT03123290.1:41218-51942 GCA_009936505.3 Holothuria glaberrima | reverse complement strand
TTAGTCGCCTTTGTAAAAGGGTTGAATACCCGAAACGTTGGCAATAATAACTTAAAACATAGCATGAGTATCATTTGACTACTTTTTCTTGTTACTATTTCCATGCTACTACACATAACTCTGTTCAAATATATATATATATATATATATATATATATGTGTGTGTGTGTGTGTGTACATATATGCATTTCTATTTAACTGGGTGCTCGCTGATGCATCATGAGGGATCCAGCAACAATGTAGCTCTTGTATCCAAATGTAATAGAGGGTAAAAATGCGTTTTTTCCTTTGTAGCTTACAAAATGTACATGGAAGTGAATTGAGGCATCATTTTAGAGAGAGAATAAAAATGAGCTCCTGAGTTTTTATTAAACGACGCCTTGTGCAAACATTGCAGCCACTTGCTCCATACCTAACCAGACGTCTCGGTTAAATGTTTCCGATTTCAATATCAATTGAGTACAAACTATATCATCTATCTGTGGAAAATAGAAGGCCTGTCTCAAAAAATGTATTTCATCAAATACTCCTCGATGGTACTGTAAATTTGTTTTCCCCTTTTGTAACTTTTTTTTGGGGGAAAAAGGAACTTTAAAGATTGCGAAAGGGGTCCCTCGCACCTGCCACCCAAATCCGCACCTGGTAAGTCATCAGAGTCTAAAGGCGATTATTTTGAATGAAAGATGTTGATTTCCGGTTAACACACAACATCTGAACAGCGTTGACGTTCGGAAAGCTTCACAAGATATTTTGGCTCGTGTCCAACTTAGTGTTTACTTTTCATCAAAATATTATGAATCTACTGCTGTTTAGTCAGACAGAGCAACAAAAAAGATAAATTATCATTAATGGCATCGAGCCAACAGTTTCATTAAATTACAAAACCAAAGTAGCCCACGTATAGTTTATCACTATTACAGCAAAAAGATGAAACATCATCAACATATCATATTTACTATTCAGTCACTACTTATACTGGAACACACCACCTTCCTTAGTAACACTTAACAATAAACACAACGTATATCATTTGATTTCATATAGAAATAAAGCATCCTGCATCGTACAAATTCTTTGGTTAACCATATACCAATACTATAAAGTTCATGGCGGTTAACTTCTCACGCAAGCTGTCTTGTCTCCTGTACAGCCTCCGAGTTGCACGTTGATATGTCAACAATAAATTAAAAAAGGAAATTGACAAAGTGTTTCACGAGAGAGAAAAATCTGCATGCGCTCCTTATATCGCAGGTAGGAAACTAAATTGCAATGAACGCAGAAAGGTAATCATTTGGACCTTACGCTAAGGGCCGCAGACCTGATTTTTATTAGTCAATATTTGTTGGAGTAATTATGACATTATGATACTCCTGAGTTATTGTACGTTAATAAAATTTACTGTTTCCGATGCTAGACTTTCTCAAAGCCTCGCTTATGGAAGAGAATTTTAAAATCATTCCTGTCAGTCAGAGCAGTAGCTGCACAAATACGGGTTCCAAAAGATATCAATGCACTTGTTTGGGACAGTGTCTTCTCTGTTGGTATCTTATCTTACAGACAATTCCATTGATTTATTGCAAACAGCTTCGTCACTCTCTTTTTTTTCAAGTGGCGTGGTTTTACAACTTTTCCAACCATGTTAGTCCTTGTAGGCGTAATGACATGTCTCAAATTAATTCCTCACTTCTCAGTCTCCTCTCATATCACTATCCGCGAAGTACTAGTGATACGGACGATTTTAAGGGCAGTTCTTGACATGCCAAACAGTTCCAATTCTCCCAGCTAAACAACTTGTAGCTCCTCCCATAAATGCATAAAGCTCGCCCTTGTGCAGACACAAACCTATTTTATTGCTTCAAGCCATGTCCTGGTGAGCAGTAGGCTATAATGTGTAATCCAAACACTCTCTCTGCATTGTGTGGAATTTGAGAGACTGCATCATTTGAATTTTCAAAACTTTGATGTCAGTCAAAGAGCAGTAACCATCTAGGAAGTTTTGATACCCACACCAAAATGTACTTTAGGGTGATGACTGCTTGTCTTTAATGCATGGCGCTGTTTTCCCTTCAAACAAACAATAACATGTCTTGCAGTTATGCATTCTTTCGTTAACTCTCTGCCTGCCTCAACAAATTGATTTTGCTAAGGCTAATAGTTAAAGGGAATGTGCAGTCCCCCAATCTGAGTTAGTGTACCACGGTACACTAGTTCAAGATGGCTCATATCAATAATGTGACAATTTTTTTGTCACATATTTCTTAAATTTATGCAGAATAACTCTTGGTTTACCTTCAATATTCATTTATTTCATCAGGAAACATTACAAAAATGTTTGTGAGAGAAATAAGAGGAGATCTGTAAGATTTAGCAATTTTTGAAAATAAACTTGAGGCGACTGCCTTCTCCCTATAAGTAAAGAAAACCATTGTCATCTTGTGCTTACCAAAGTCCCATAAAGCCCATTTAGGGATAGGTAGTACGTGAGACTGGTTTTCTTGCACATGTTGCAACATAATTGTGTGGATCAGCTCTCATAGGCACTGATACCAACGCTGATAGCATTTTTCTTTGAAAAGTGGATCAAACTCCACATGATATGACATCAAAAAATGTTCCTTTTGTGGCGAATATAACTTCAACATAAACTGTGTCAGCGATTTGAATGAGCACAAAGCGGAAAAGAATCTTTCCATAAATTAACCGACATTCTTTACCTTTGCTGCCCTTTCGTTGACCAGAGTGTTGTCATGGCAACCCCTGCTGTAACCACAGGACTTTTCAAAGTTTACGTCAAAAAACTAATTCCTTTTCACGTCACAGCCATTCCTAGTAGTAAATTGAAGCGGTAATATAATTTTCAGCAAATAAATATCTCAAGTAGTAACTGTCAAAGTACAAAGATCGTTAGACTGATTCAACATTCCAATTCCTTTTGTTCTTGCTTACCTTTCACCTACAAATGTGGTGACAATAGTAGAAGCGGGGTTACCGGTGGCCATCACAATAGCCGGTAAACAAAAGCGTGTGAAGACCTTTGGGCGATCAAGGCAAAGACCAAGTATCACTACACGTGTATTCACGACTCGTGCCGTCCTTAGCATACCACTAATTCAAAATTAATTTTCCGCAAAAATTGATAACCCACAAATTTTACACCATAAAAAATTGCGGGAAAGTTTTTAGTTTTACTGTGTCGTAATATAATATAGTTTATTTTTGATATGGATGTTGCAGGAAATTAGTCTTTATGTAAACTATATAAGAATGATGGTGAATTGGCAATTTTGGCAATTTTAGTGACGCTTTCAGCTGTTCTATACAACCATAGGTTTCATAGCTACTGTGCAAGGCTGAATGTTTTCTGTCAATTTTGGGCAATGAAATAAAATTGGTAACCTTGGTAACGAAGGTTAATATGCACCGGTTCATTTCAAATGTGGTCAATATGTTGTCTGAGTTAAGTTCGTGATGATGCTTTCATATTTGTAATTTCATTTTTTGAAATCGTAAAGCTTTCGCCAATTTTGGTTCCAATTTTCTGTAGTTTAAAAGTGCTAAATCAATCTTAAAGTGGGGAATAAAGTTTCGTTTTCTTATGAGCACCCAAACAGTATTCTTTCTGAAACGATTTACACTACGACGGAGGCATAAAGTGTTAGGATCAATCAGGGTTAGGATTAGGGTTAGGTTTAAGCCAATCAGAGTTTAGGATCATGCATATGCATGTCTCAAAGCGGTTAAGTGCTCCCATATGGAAGCGTACAAATTTTCCTAACATATTGAGCCTCGGTCACCCTCTTAGGCCGGCCGGCGAGTCTGGGTAGGTGAATATTGTTATTATAACTGCATTCATGACAAGCATTTACCGGATAAAGTAGTTGTCTGTGAATATTTGTGTTTATGTGTCGTGAACGACACACTCATGTCAGCCCCGCAGTGTATTTATTTAAACCGGGCAGCCAGGTAGTTGATTTGAGAGGACAGCTTTTCCTGAGATTTATTGATAGGCTGGATGAGAAAAAGAGAGTCGATATTTCTTCCAGTACTTGGAGCAAAATAAGACCTGTGGAATGAATGAGACGGGATGAATTAGAAGACTCGACTCTAGTCTATTCGTTTTTTGCAGGACGGGTCCGAGTTCTTCCTTCTTCAAGTTATTTGTAATCATGATGATCTCTTACGAAAATTTACTATTGCGTGATTGCAATTACTTTAAAGTATTTTTGTCTGTTCAATTAGCTCCTCTCGGGGTTGTAGTATCTGTGTTGCCTAGTTGTCAATAACCACATCGCCCTTACCATGGGCGACGATCCGTCTTTGAAAGTGGGGGGGGGGACATAGTCAGTGACACTATCTAAGCGGAGGGCCAACATGGTTTGGCGCGGAGCGTACAAAGAAAATTTTGGCCAAAAATAACCCCCAGATCACCGGAAATGGCCCTTTCTAGGCTTTACAACGTGACACTATGACAACAAGTATTTCCTAAAAAATGCCCATTGTAAAAAGTCTAGAAAAAGGTAAAGTTTCTGATTTCCTGAAATAGTCAGTGGCACTATCTAAGCTGAGCACCACCGTCAGTTGGCGCGAGCGTAGAAAATTTTGGCCAAAAACACCCCCAGATCACTAGAAAGAGCCCTTTCCAGGTTTTGCAAGGTGATACTATGACAACTGCGAGAAGTATTTCCTAAAAAAATAGGCCTATTGTAAAAAGTCTAGAAAAACGTAAAGTTTTCTGATTTCCGGATCATGCTGGGTTGATTTCATGGGGGGATATAGTGTACAGTATCCCCCATCCAATTTCATGGGGGTGATAACCCCCCATCCGCCCAGAATCGCCGCCCGTGCCCCTTACAGAGTTTTAATTATTGGCACTCTTTGAGAGTGGAAAACGTTACGTCTCATCTGTGTTGATAATTACTGGAGCAAATGGCTTTCATAAGATATGCAATTTAACAATTATTTTGCATTAGGGGTGTTAATTGTAAATACTTCTGTGCAACACGAAAATATAACAAAATTAGATTCCTGAAATTCTGAAAATGTTCATATTTTGAGAAGTCAAAGCCTAATTTTAATTATCTATGTTTTTCTAAAGCTGTTCTTGACTGAGTGTGGGGGCTGAATGTTGTTCGGACCACCGTCCTGAGGGAGGTCTCCCACTCCCTTTTGGGAAGTTTTTAATATTTGAGGGTCCTTAAATGCAATTTGGTGCAAATATTTGACCAAATATTAAGGAAAGGTACTGCAAATTTGGATATTTTGGTAGAGGACACAAATAAGGGGTTCATGATCTTGTATTGAGGGGGAGGAAGCATACTCCCGCCACACCACATTTCTAACTGGGAGGCAATGGCATAAATTTTCTAATCCCAGCCCTCTTCCGCTTCCTACGTCCTTGTTGAGCTCAACCTGTTTGGTTAACAACAGTTGGTTATACTTATTTGAAACAGAAAAAAATTGCTGTAGAATATGAATTTAAATTTATACAGCTAGGGAGACTGAGATACTGAAAAAAGATCTTTAGCTTAATGTGCGGTAAAAAAAAAACAGGCGATGCACATTGTTTGATGTCTCGACATGAAATTATGAATGCTTGGACAAAGTGCGCATGGGAAGTATAAGTTAACTTCTGCAGTCATTTACGAGATTTACAAGTAACATGCCTACAAACCTGAGGGAATAGGAAGGAAAAGGGTGGGAGTGGAATGTAACTGCTAGCATATATTGTACAATTACGTACTCCAGTAGGTGACCCCGGTGTTTTGCATAGCAACTTTCAAAGGCACAAAACCATTGAAGTTGGCTAAATTAGTTTTTAAGTTGTAACACGGTCAAAACTTTACAAATATCACTTAAAAATATGTAGGGGTTGGAGAACCAATTAAAGTTAGAATGTGAGTCAACGGGCAGTAAATTATGTTGTGATTCCCTTAAGAACTGTTGAAACCCTTCTTAAAAGTAGAACTGAGTTAGGCTCAACGTATGTTAGCTGCAGACAAGGAACGACTTCGTAAAAGTAACCCTTACCCAAGGATTTGTTTCATTTGGGCTCTTCACTTACCCTCGAGTGGAAAGTAGCGAAACCAAAATGCCGCACGGCCCATCCGTCAAGGTTACAATGACTACATGCAAAGATAGGGGAAATGTTACTTTTGTGTGCCTGTGGCTAAAGGTCGATTTAAAGGTCGATTCGGGGATTGGTTTGCACAATCAAGGAATATACTTGTCAGCTTGCTGAATGTATTAAAGGTATTAGTAAATCATCGAGTGGTTGTAACTACCTGGTGTATCAATCCTCGCTCAGCAATATTTAAGTACTTGAACAATCATTTAATTTCAGAAAGTAAAGAAAGTTTGTAAAGTGAGAAGACTGTTTACAATCTGTTTAGAAAACAACTTTTCATATATCTGCAATCAGTTAAATTTTAATATCTTCCAAGGTGTACGTAATTCCAGACTTCGCGGTACAGGTACGTGGGTGTAGTTGATCATCCTATTTAAGGGTGTGTGTATGCACATTGTAAAATTTGAACACCATTATTTGAACAGCTAATAGCAACTACTCAGTTCTACGAAGGTTCAAAACCGTAACATAAAGAAGACTGTATACAATTGAATGACACACGAAATGCATTGTAAGCCTCAGTGTAATTTGCATACAACTACAATGAACCTCAAATAAGCTGTTTCACCTCAGGCTAACCTTAGCGGCATATGTCAATATATAACTCTTTCTGGTATGACGACTACAACCAACAAATATAAGTAGCCCACGTCCGTCGGGTGGATAAAAATCAGAGCTTCTGTGTTACCTTTCCTATCAGTCTGAAAGAGAACGACGCATAACAGAAGTGGATTAAAATGTATGAAGGTTACCAGATCATAACCAATTTTTGTTTACTGAAGATGTCCAGAAGGACTCTCCACAACTCATGACTAGAGGCGTAGGTATATGACGTCACATAATAGAAAGTGTGCCCTCGGAAAGAGGATAACGCATCATGCATTTACAACTTACATCAACACAAATGTTGACAGCCAAATTTGTACCGCTCGAATACTGGCCTATGTGCGATTGCGACTGCTACGTCGTGCGTACAGCATGCGTACCGTAGTCATGCACCTCGTCTATCTTGCTTTCTTATTGTTCTCTAACATGATATCGGTGTGACGTCACTATGGTGTCATTTACACCATTCCTAAGAAAGGAAGACTTGTTTACCTGGTGACTGTAGGGCGGTTTCTGAAGCCGATATTATTTTGTAAAGAGAGTTTAAGGGAGAATCATCTTTTTTAAAATTGGAGGTATTACCCATAAGCAAAATGGGAGGCAATGGTATGAACATGAATATGAATGCTTGTAAAATTTTTGGTCAATATATAATGAAAGTGGGAAGTATGTACAACCTACCAATTAACTATCTAGTGGTAGTGCAATGGGCCTAGGTTGGTAAACTGGTTACGCCGTTGTGCATACCAGTGATGTTTCAGTGCGTGGGTCGTTTGAGTCACGTGGGGTTTGCTCCATCTTCCCACTTAGCATGCCTGTCATCAAACTAAAATCAGTTGCCCAGCTTACGATGTTGGTTTCCGAATGGGTGTGTCAATTGGCAAATTAGTTCATAAGAAAGATTTTTAATTAAGTTTCTAAACCACACAGAAGGATGCTGAAGGAGCCACTCACGCGGGCTGAGCCAGGAGACAACAGGCTACCAAAGAGTATGTGATGGTCATTTTAAGTGAGAAATCACCGGCACTTTTATACAAATTAACAGGCCTAAAATATTGTGAAATAACTTTTAACACCGTGAAGGAAGAAAAAATCAGATTGTTTATTGAAAATAAATTTTATTTCAGTCAACGCTGGAAATAGCAAAACAACAATGCTTTCAGCAATAAATATTATTTTACATCATGTTTTACATAAAAATGTTTAGAATAGTTAAGCCTACTTGTAGAACAAGAATTTAAAACTACGTTCGTTTGCATGGCAAAAGGGTACGTAAACGATCTCAAAATCGTTGCAATATGTAAAACATGGCGAGGCGAAGGTCTGCATACTAAAACCCTTACCTGAAGAATATGTCCAGGACCGGCAATTTTGAAATATTAAATCGGTTTATATAAGATGAGTTATGGCTTGGTTAATAAAATGTATCTTTCAGAAAGGCAAAAAAGTTATAACGATAAATACTAACTGTGAAAGAGGAAGAAAATAATTCTCTTTTGTTCATTATTATACCTTTTCGTCCGTAGCATAGTGAGGCAAGCGTTAATTGGACTACAAAACGAAGTAATCAAAGTGAGGTTGTCTTTCAGCTCTCTGGTTAAAGTAACTGAGGAGTCTGGTTAAATTTTACCATGACATTTTAATATTTCACCAGGATTTTATATCAGTTATTAATTTAACTAGAAGGTTGTTGATTTTGACCCGGATATACTAGTAAATTTAAATCAAGACATGATCGGCCAATTTGTGTCCACAGTCCTCATTAAATTTTACCAGAGTGTTTTCAGAGAGCCAAAACTGACCAGTGATTACAATCAAGTATTCTATGATTTGTTCAAAAAAGGAAGTAGACACACCAGTCTCAATTAGAATTAACGCCTATATGTTATTTCATGTCAGTTTTTTTTTTTTTCTTTTTACAAATAATGCTTTTAAATAATGTGAAACTGAGAAAAAAGAAATTCTGTATTAATAAGTAACAGTCATCACGACACAAACAAACAGAATAAGTTACAGAAATAATACACAGGGTAAACTCATGATACCGTCAGGTGCAGATCTGGGGTGCTAGCCCCCGATATTGCCGCGAAGAAGTGAAAGAGGAAAGGAAAAGAACAAAAAGGAAAACGGTAGGAGAGAACAAAGTCTTAAACATTGTAAACTAGTGTTTTAAATATAACTTTCTGTTGGGGTTAGGTCTGTAGGTCAGTGAAACTACTATTTAACACCATCTCTATTAAATCCTTCACAGATATCGACGGCGATACGGAGGTTGCAATTTGAAAAAGGAAAACAGCTAAATGGGTAAGTAGTGATGACATTTCACCTATTGATATGAAGTTATAACGGTATACCCATGGTGGGGCTGGTTTGGTCCTGTATACTGCTACCCACCTTAGAAATTCCAATTAAAAAATCCTGGATCCTCCTGTGAAAGGAATAAATGTAATTGGCATAATCACTGCTAAGTATTCACTCAAAATGAGGGAATCACTTTCGTCAGTACCGACAATCTACTCAATGAGGTGTGACAAGATCATTGTGTAGGATATCCTCTTCTCAATTGGCAGAAAAGATTCACTTACGCTGCATTATTGCCCTCGCGCTTGAACCAGGGAGTCCCTAACAACTCCCTGCTTGAACCCTCTTGTGGCCTGGCATTACCCACAACATAATCAATGCCTCACTCTGTGTAATTAATTACATAAAGGGCCCGAAATGGCCTATCTGCTTTGCCGGTTGAAAGCAATGGATATGTATATTACCTACTTACCCTGCCCCAATACCCAACTAGGCCCTATATCTGGAGCGCTATAGCAATTTAAATGACAATTGTGAGATTGTATAAATACTTTCAATTCAAACATTTGTCAGTTTGTTTGCCGGATTATAATTAACCAGTGACCAGTTATTAACATCAAATGAAATATATCTCCCTAAGTAGGTAAAGGGAACCGATTTTCTTAAATTCGTAATGTTGTGAGAGCTCCCGGGCCCCTGGACCCCTCTAAGAGGCCTAACTAACGGAGGCCCCTAGACCCCCCGCATACAACTCCAGATTCGGGGTCGTGGTGTACTTTCGGTACATTTGAGATTTCCAATCGTGAACCCACCCACCCGCCCCTCGAAAATTCCTGGATCCGTGACGAAAATGTCGGAATAAGAACCTGTTACTCTTCTGACGACGTACACTGTACATAATGTGAAGAAGTCAACAAAGGGCACGAATAATCTGCAGCAACATACATCCTAAAGTGACCTATCTCCCTCATTTCCAAAACCTACACCAAGTGAAGTACAGCATCTGCCTTTAAAGTATTACATAGACGGTACGAAATTTATTTTTTTTCCGTTGACATTTTTGAGCCCCTTTTCTCTTTTATCTGTTCTGTACACGACATTTTGATAACATATTTTTATACACTTAAAACATTGCATAGGAGTTTAACATATTTATAAGCACTTTTCTTCCCCAACGTTGTGAAACGTGTAAATGCTAAACACACGTGTTTAATTCCTTTAACGTTAGGTGTTAACGCTCGTCTAATTGTTGACTTAAACTTAATCACAGTAACTTGACTGGTAAACATGTGTACATTTTACAAAGTGAAGCGAAAAGGTGTTCAACTGCTAGCGTTTTGTAAAGTGCACCTTTAAACTAAATGTGCGAGATTCTCCATTTGACATTAATGTGAAATGTAGTTTGTACGCAAAAATCAGTTATCTACATACTTTAACAGTACTTTAACACAGTAACAATATCCGTGTAATGTCATTAAAATCTCCTTTATTAGATAATCTTAATATTCTGGCAATGTGACTTCAAAACCAACCCTCCTATTATCCTGCATACTTCCCTGTATTCTCGAATATTACAATACTTCCCTGTATTCTCAAATATTACAATATTTCCCTGCATATTACAATACTTCCCTGTATTCTCAAATATTACAATACTTCCCTGCATTCTCAAACACTACAATACTTCCCTGCA
>WURT03123290.1:0-22226 GCA_009936505.3 Holothuria glaberrima | reverse complement strand
GATCACCAATCCTCAATCACATTTTAGGAAGGAAGTACAGATCGACATTTAATTAAATGTATAATTACCTTCATTGCACGACAACCTCACGGTATGAAGAATATTTAAAAGATGTGTGTTCGGCTATATCCAGGCCCGTAGCAGGAATCCTGATATGGTGAAGGGGCAGGAGTGCCGGACTACAAAAGGGGACATCGACAAGGAGTCTCCTTTGTATAGCCTACAACGCATTAAGGGCAGACTGAGAATTCGGATTGTAGTCTGCAAGAGGTCTGATCCCACACGAGTTCGGCAGGGGTCTGACGTTAGCAATGAATGCTAGAGAGACTATTACGTCAATATCAAGGAAATTATTGTTCAACTAAGATTTTTTTTAAACACATGAATTCCATCCATGTGCAGTTTCTGAGATGTTTCCAGATAAAACTATCATATTTCCTATCCAAAGACCACTGAATTTGAAACAAACTGGGCAGATGTCACTTCCTTTGAACTACTTTTTGTAACTCAGTCCTCCTATTCTCCCGCAAAATCGTTTGCTATCGTTATGTGAATACATGGAAGGCATTTTACAAACTTTACATACCTTTGGGATACATTTGTAGCTTCTACTACAAGGGTAAAACAAAATTTTGAATATAAAGGATAACAAGAATCGTCACTCACCGCAAGATATGACATCTTATTCGCTTAGTTCAAGTTCACTTTTGAGTGGAGATTTCACTATAGAATGCTTAAATTATTCCCTTCTTTAACGTGTCAAATTAAATTCCAGCTTAAACGATACTAAAAAAATTTACGTTTTTGAGGTGTGTGCGAGGTACACGTAATTTCTCCACACATTGACAAGAACAAACTGTAGAGAAAATCAAACCAATTGACGAATTTGGTAAGAAATAAAATCAAGAAGCTTCGTAAATCAAGAGAGAAAAATAATCACGACAATGTATAAGTCTCAAAGTTTAAAACCTTTCTATGGGCTATCTTGAGAAATCAAAAGTACCATGGAGAAGCCATACCTTATCAGTCCTTCTTTACTAAAGTGCATGACGGTATCGTTTTTCCTCCCACCCCTACCTCTGGCAAACTCAACTCTTCTTTCCCACGGTAAGTATAGGGTCTAAACATCACTGGTAGATGAATACAGATTACCCTGGCTACCCTAATCAACAAGAACTCATTAAGTCAAATTTCCCAAGCGTTTCGCCAAAAGTGTCGAAAAATCGGGTCATCACACAAAGAACGATGAACAATTAAGTTGTATTGTTTTAAGGTCTACATACTTGATGAAAATTGGTACCATTGCATTTAAAAAAAATCCTTTTCGAAAACCTAGTAAGACTTAAGCTAAAGGCCACCTTTCCAAGAAAGGTTTCAACGACTTTTATATCTTTATAAAATGTGCCAGTAAAGCTCAGTTTACGACAGGCGTGCTTAACATCTTCCTCCCCTGTTTTATTCCTCCCCCCCCCCCATGCACACACACACTTCAGTCACGCAGGCTAAGTTTTCTAAAGTACCGGTAACCTGACAAAATGTGACAATGTCTGAAGACACCGTCCCACAGATTATCAGTAAACATTACATATCTGCCCTGAGTCACATACAAGCCATGTATAAGTGTCGGCTTTCCTTCTTCAGTTGCCTGACACTTGCCACGGCGTATGGGAGCGTTACAAGTAGTTTCGACAATGACAGTTTCGCAAACGTCTTGATAAAGCTTACTTTCCAGGTTAGGTGAATCTGTACAAGTTCTTGAGTCTGTTTTTTGAAGCTTGAGGTCAAAGTTCATACGCATCAAAGAGGCGATGCAAACAACTTGTAAATCTTAGTCTATGAGACGGAAAGACGGAAACGGTAGTAAAACCTGTCTTGAGTTGAGAGTTAGTCAGGTATCTTATATGAGTCACTTATATGGGTATAAAAGGGGGAAATCTGAACAGTTATTGACAAAACAAGCTCAGTACGGAGCTATCTCTAATATTTTGTGACACCAGGTGATATCATCACTTTGCCTGAGGTAATAAAAATTTTGCTTTGTTACTAGTATTCTAAATGTTACCCAAGGGAAATCTTTGCTCGTTTCTCAGAAAAGTTTTACACCCTGAAACCATGGTACAATGGAGAATAACAGGCAGTTAAAATTAAGGAATCTGAGTAACTTTAACTATAAGAGGTTAGGTTCGGGAGGTACCGTAACAAATTCTTAATATTGTACCCCGTGAATAATTTGTTTATCTAAATTTTCAAATTTCCAAATGAATCAACAATCGTAACTCTTGGAATACATAATATTTGGAACAGAGAAGCTACTGTCAAAATTTATTGCCGAAACTATGAAAGGTTTAATAATGATAACAGCTATTTTTTGTTTGTAGCCTACAATCATGTTGGTGCAATGTCAACACAAAATTCCCCTTTAAGTCTACGATTACAGAATGCAAACATTGAAATATGACACTCCTGCAGTCAGCCATCTTCTTGTAAAGACATTTCTGTGCTGAGATGTAAAATGTTGGATTTGTTTTATTTTGGTAAGCACATTACGGAATAATTTGGGATGATGTTCTTGTAGGCCTACTATTCAAACTATCTTTCTTTGTCGTTAGGTATTGTTTTTAGGTATTTGTCCTACAATGACCATGCCGACGCATTCATACTATGATCATTGTCACATTATTGTCGTGAAATTACCTAAAATGCTTACGATTCGCAACATGTTTTGCAAGAAAAGGATCGCTGATAAATGGATTTGTCAGCGATTCATTTATCAGTGATCCTTCTCTTGCAAAACATATTGATAAATGGATTTTCACTTGTTAGTGGTAAAATCGGAGAGAAAAGTAAAACTACTCATCAACACACCCACTTTATGGTCCAACATTTCAGAGAAACCATTCACCGTCATCATAGGTCGGTGGCTGAAACTCGACTGACAGATTTTCTAACGCATCTAGATGTTGGATGCATAATAAAATGTGGATTTTTAATGTTGTTCTTGTACTAATCAAATTACCTGCTCCTTTTCTTTAAAAATGGCATGACTTTTGTGACTTTGGAATATTCCTCATGTAAAAACTACTTTTTGTGGGAAGCGTGGTTGTACAGTCAAATCAAGTTAAAGAATATTTATTAATGTAGCTCTGGTGAGCAGGGAGAAAAATGACGAGTATATATCGACATAACATTTATTGTAAGTACTACTCCTAACTGCTCTAATAAAAAATGCATAAACTTGTTCACATCATACGAAGCTTAAACTTTAGGTGTAAAAAGACGTGATTTATTTGCACCGAAAAAGTGCATAGTGCTAAAAGCTTGCTTCTAAAAGGTTTGTAAGATTAGAAATACCTCTTATTTTGATGAGGTATATACTATAGCAAGAGATTGCAGTGGGGGGGGGGGGTTAGTGACGATCAAATACGTCGAAATCCTGCTTCATTTACTCTTTGGAAGATCTTCAAGGTCAGGTAAACACTTTTTAATTAGCAGTAGAACATTGATCTTGGCTGCTGGGGATGTGCGGCAAAGTTAGTTTCCGCTTTCAAATGTCAAACCATTTTGGACTATTAATTAAAGCTTATTTGAATGATATCAACACATACAAGATACCTTTCGTGAAATCAACATAGCGTATGTATCTAATATTATTGATCAGCACAGTTTGCGACAGGATCAGTAAATGAGCAGACAAACTCCCTACAAACTTAAAGAAGTAAGTTTACCGCCTTCCTCCTTCAGCTACGTAAATATACTGATATCATTTAGCAGCTTCTGCAGTGGCTCATGAAGTCCAGAGACATCAAAAGCTTACAATCTAAACAGTCGACGAATGACGTCACCAATTCTTGCGCAATCTTCCATCAAGTTCAAGGGATAAACTTCCACGTTAATCTCAGTACAGAAATGTTCTGGGAAGGAGAGGGCTAGATTCGATTAGCTTTCTAACATTTTTTTTTTTTTTTTGTAACTTTTATTTCAGACTCAGACTCAGATCCCCTTTGAAATGTACCCTCGTAGTCTGAACTTTTAATTTCTTTGTAATCTACAAAAACTAGTAAACTTTCCTTTTCCGCATCCTTGGCAGGATAATCTTTTCATTTAGATTAGGACCCTGCAGGAACACATGTACAAAGGCATAGTTGGCTCGGCGTAGAAAATGGCGTGGCAGTTGGTCAGGGAGAGAAAGGAGTAGTTAGTAAGGCGTGGGGATTGGGGTTACAAGACAACAGATATCGATTACAGTGCTCCTGCATTTCATCAGGGAAAAATTCTTGATATGATTGTTGCTAATGAGAAAAAGATTTGTAGGTAAATACCTTCCTCTGCTTGTTAAAATTCTACTCATACTCAGAAGAAGTAACTTTCAGTACTTTCATGTAAAGACTAAATGGGAAATTTAATTTTAAGCCTAGCAAATCAACTAGATACACATACGCTGCAATGAAACAAAAATACTGAAATGAAACAGGCCTGCAACAAATGCGGGGATAAAGAAATTATATTCGTTTTCACAAATTCTAATGCAGTATTCGTAATATCCATTCTACAGGTGTTACGTGTTTATCTACTCTAATCTGGTTTTGTACTTTTTAGTACATTGGGTTGTGTACTTCAATACAAATTTCAATTAGGCCTAAGTTTCTCAGACTTAGCAACTTAATTGTATTTTACACAGTAACGAAAGATTAGTGAATCACACCAACAGCACCGCAATTCTCCATTGTTGAAAGATTGGACGATTTAAGACTGAAATGATTACAAACTGTCTGAGGTTGATGGGCTAATAATCAGTTTTGCAAATGATCTAAAAATTGCAAGCGTAAGACCAATTCCGATAAAGTGAAGTTTCAAGGAAGAACTTTCATGTTTGAGGTTACTTGTGACTTGATTTATAAAGGTTGTAATTGATAAGTATTCATGTCTGGACAGTTTGACAACAAATTAACTTCCAAATTTATTTACTTCACTTACCAGACGAAGTGAAAGCAAAGCATCTCAAAATACAGAACGGTTTTCATAGAGCACTCTCGGTAAAACATCACTGTGCCTGGCGTCTTCATCTATAGCCATATCAGGGCTTCAAACCACATTTCAACTTCAAGATACTGGTATTCAGTGTTGAAAAGGCGAAAATGGTCATTACAGTTGTCAGTCTCAAATGGCATGTTCAAATTGTTCTTTTTCACGTTATACCACGCAATATCCTGTGCCAGCTTCCTGATTGTACGGAACGTGAGCATAAAATCTCAACAGTGTCTGTCGATATCTTTGAACCTTGACTTTTGATGATAAAGAGGAAGAGTAATGTGGATCTTGTCGAATAATGAACGGTTCATTGCAAAAACTACCATAAATACTTCCAAGATCTTTCTTGTAAAGCTGTAATTTCATGGGTAATAAACTTCACTTCCTTACCACAACTTATCTCGAGAAGGCAACCTTCTTGGCCCACTTTTTCATAACCCGTTCATCGTAGCTCCCGTCTGTATGTGGTCTATTATAATACGAACTTGTTTTTCACTTTAGCGCCTCCAATTTGATTCGCGTTGTGCTGTTCCAAAATTCACTGCTGTTTGAACACTGAATATACGGCACGATCATTTCTTCGCACAAGTCGCCAATATTGTGAATATATTGCACTTTTCCAAACAAAAACGGATTTTTCGATACTGCTAAGAAGAAGTGATGAGCGCCGAGTCGATAAATTCTATAGGCTTCCTACCAGGGGTGTAACATCCGAGTTCGGACTGGCACTCGATTCCGGACTCGAGTCCGTTTTTCGCCGGAATGGGAATTGGCCCGGAATGGGAGGTCAGGGAATCGGAATTGACCAGGAACGGGCTCAGCTGGACTTGGACTCGGAACCGATTCCAGTCGAGTCCACAAAAATTAGGGTTTCATTAATGTTTGAAAGGCAGCATTATTATCCGTGCCCAATTAAACTAGAAAATGGTCACCGTCATACAGTCAACTAAGTTAAATGGTCACCCAGAGTATGAAATTGACTCCTGAAAAGTGCCCATTTTCATCATTAATGTAATTGTACATGGTACGAAAAGCATTTGTATGAGACGCTACATTGTCAAGTAGCTGGACTCGGAATTGATCCGGAATTGGAAACCTGGAATTGGAATTGGCTCGAAATCGGAAGGCAACTGTTCGCTTTGTCGGTAAATTAGGCTGAATCTATGATCTAATATGAACCTAAGGGAATGCAGCCACTCCGGTATGAGTTCCCATAGCTTAGTATCCTCAATCATGTAGGACAATTAGATCCATATAGGTATCTCTTTAGTTTACGTTTCATGTGTAATATTTTATGTTCTGAAACATATTGAAAGACCCTTTTAGGGAAGAAAGGTATTTGAAATGTTTAACTGTTGTTTGAAATCAAGATGTCTGCTGGTGTGATTGCTTACTTTGTCTTGTCAAAGGAAAAAGATCGATGAATGAAGAACCGTAATTATTATCTTCTAGGAGTGGTTTGCACCCATCAATGAGGCGCTACCAGTTATACCACGAAATCAATTATTCAAACTCATTATGATCACCATAAAAGTTACCTTGTTTATGTAAACTTAAAATATTATTCTTTCACAATAAGGGCTACTTACACGTATGGTATTAATCAAGATACCCCCAAGCCTTTCCTGGATGGGGGTAAGGGAGACGTAGTATGGTTCCCGAGAATTAGCGCAGTCTGCTTCACTGAAATATATCATACCGGGTGACTTCTTATTATCGAAAAAAGTCCCTGGTCATATCCCCAACTTTGTAAATCCAAAACTAAGGTTAGTAGCTTATTAATAATTGAGCGGGCAGGTTCTTGTTCCAAGACACAACCTTTTAAGTTTGGTTTTTTTTTTGGGGGGGGAGGGATTAGTGTTCACTAACACAATTCATGGGGCTCTTTTCGCAGCAGTGTGTACCTGATTCCCCCAATAGTACCAGGGAACATTCGGGACCTCCGGTGCATTGTCTTCATGCTTAACATAATATATAATTGCAGTAAACAATGATTTGAAAGAGCATCTTGGTCAAGGCAAAATGGCACCTGGTTCTACCAATATCTACAAAACAATGAACCAAACAGGAATTTGACTAGCGTCTGGTCCAACCGGTTTCAGTAACATAGAGTTTCCAGCCTCTTCCAAATTTTCAGTCACAGTCGGTGCTATTACCTGTGAGAGACGATTATGATTTTTTAATCAACCATCAATTCGGGATAAAAAATTATTTGGGGCACTGAGACCACCCCCCCCCCTTTGAAAGTTGTTTTAACGGCAAATACATCAGAGAACAGTACACTTACTAAACTGGATAAGTGATTCCCTTCAGGGGATTTGTTCGGAGGAAAACACTAGAGAGGGGGCGAACAGGGGAACAGTAAACCCACAAAGTGATTTCCGGCATATTGAATACGTTAAATACCAGTAAACGTGGGAATCATTGAAAAACTTAATTCCTTAGATTTTGCTAAGTTGTAAACAGAGAGAATGTATATTCTTCGTCGTGCAGCCTTCGGGAGAAGTGTCTTTTGGCTAAGATGGGAAATGCAGCAGAGACTTCTGGAAAGTGGAGAGGAGGAAGAACGAGAAAGTCAGCAATAAGCAATAATGTAAAAGAATTCACACTGTAAAAATGTTCGTTTATACCTGCACAGGAAGAAAAAATAAAGAACAACAACACAAAACGGGAGAAAGTTGTGTCAATTAGTTTCAAAATTCACGACACTTTTTCAGTTTTCCTTTTGTACTTCTTTATATAACCTTCTGTAAATGTACAGAAATTTTAGACATTTTAGAGTGTATCCCCCCCCCCCTAGATCATTCGTCACCCGTTACTTATCTACTTAACCATGCATCGTACACGACCATTACTAGCTCTTTTTAATAATCATTCAATATATTTATTACCGTTCACATTAAAGTTGAAATATTTGCAGGTGTTGTCATTGTGTTGGTTTTATTCGGCCGCAGCTCCTTACTATATTAGCCTTCTTTCGATAGTGACTGGAATTCTAGGCAAAGAGAACAATTGGACGAACATAAATTGTCACCCGTGCCCTTAACACAGGGGTTGGAACCTCCCGCCTGCGGGACGTATAAGGCCCGTGAGACTTTGATAAGGTCATAACGTTCTGAAACACATTGAACTTTAATCGGTACTAATATTCAATCCACCATATAGGCATTTTCCGGATATTTATATGTTAATATGTTGCATCGTACTACTACTGCTGCTACCTCTGTCACCGCCGCCGTCACCGACACCAACCCCACTATATGCCAACTACTACCACCAACAACACCAAGTACGGGCAATACAGCAGGCATTTAACAGCGGGTCGGTATGCAGAAACCAGATAAAGAAGCCGTTTTCTACCTCACTATACTGCTATACCCTCTACATTCTTCATTCTCCCACGTCTCCCAGGGAGATACTTGCCCGTGGCAATGTTAGATGCCGGTTGCACGAGATCTTCACGTTCATGCATATGCTATACTAAGACGACAATCCTTGAAATCAACCATGGGTAACGAACCAACAATGATTCCCGAAGAGCTGTTACTGGTATTGAAATATAAGCTGTTTAGTATTTGTGTAGAACGTAGCAATATCCAACAATCAACACCAACCTGTAATAAATTATACTTGTTACAAATTATGTTTGAACGCGGCTTTGTCCAGACTATGTGCCAATCAAAGCCAGGGTCTGGAGATCATAGGCTGAGGGTGCGGAATATAGTACCTCAACATTTGGGGGTGGGGAAGATCCTTTTTTGCCCCAAAATATGTGGTTATCGACGGTAATATTTGTTGATATTTGGGAGTGTGAGACATAGTCCTAATATTTGGTAGATAACTTTTACTTCATTGGCACAAACCGTAATACTAGGTGTGAATATTATACAACTTTTCAACAACTCAATGATTATGGAAATAATTTTATGGTTTCGCTTTCGTATTTAACCATAGCAACACATCGTTACTAAGACATTCGTAGACACACGCATGGGTAGCGATCTTATAGGGCTCTCCTCTTAAGGCTAAATCTGTTGGGGCAATACACTTTTTGCTCATCCCCAAACAGATGGTAAATTGCGGTAATATTTGCTGATATTTGTGACTATAATACAAGGTCTCCAAGTATAATTTGGCCCTTTGATGGGGACGGACTACTGTTCGTCTGTCTCAGGGCCTTTTTTAACATACATACTGGGGGCATGGCTCCCAGTCCCATGCACAGCCCCCCCCCCCACTCAGCTCATTTGGTGCCCCAGTATGGTCCCTCTTTGGGAAATTTTGTTTTCAAATGTTGAAAATTGCCCAATTTTTAATGAAGACAGGCTAGAAGACAGTACTGAACTACTTCACTCAGGAAGATAAGGATGAAGAAAATAAGGTGCATAAATTACTTATAAGCCATGTAAAGTGCAACTTTTGGCAATTTAGACAGTCATTTTTCTGAAAAATTCCTTCGTAAAGTACATGCCGTTCAATGGTGACCTTCCGCTTACTCTCAGTGGCGGCACCAAGGAGGGCATTGGGGAAATGTGCCCCCAGTCAGAGCCTTTGTCCCGGCCCTCAGATCCCCCCCCCCACTCAGCTAACATATAGTGTGTCCTGACAGTAGGAATAACCTAATATTTTAAAATTATTTGGAGTATTTGTTTAGGAGGATGCATTTTAAACCAAAATACATCTTTCCTGAGATTTATTTTTCACCAAGAAATATGCTAAAACATCTGAGCTCCTGGGGTCTTCGCCCCCTGGACCCCAACTAGGGGCCCTAAAGCAGGCCCTGGACTCCAACCACCTAATATTATGGCGGCCTGAGTAGAGGAATAGCCTTATACACTAAAATTATTGGAAATTTTTGCATTTTATGGCTGCACTATGATGGACCACAATATACCTACCCTGAGACTGTATTTTTCACTCAGAAATATGCTTTAACTTCAGAGCTTCCGGGGGCTTCCCCTTGGACCCCCACAGGGGCTTTGCCCCTGGACTCCATCCGCTAACCTCGCGCTTCACGGCTGGTTTCGAGCGCAGCGCGAAAAATGGTCCCTTTCGTAACATGGCCCCCGTCTAAAAATTTCTTTAAAAAGGCCCTGGTCTGTCTCAGTATTTTGTCTACGGCAGTAATATTTGGCTCAAATGATCGCGTTCATCTGTTAAACACATAAGCAATTAGAATAGCCTTCACACAAATCCACACTGGTCATTTAATTTATCTAACGTTGCAGGCTGTTCTCATACACCTCACGCATCCCCTATGGAGAATGTTCGCCTTTAAAGCTAGTATCTCACGAAGACAAATTCTCACGTTTATTTTTGCGACTTTTGCATTTTGAAAAACGCAATAGTCGCAAAAATAAACATGCGAATTTAGTGAGTATGTCTAACGTGAAGATAGGAACGCCAAAGCTACGCCAAACAGTTGCAAAATATTAGCACTAACTTCGTACTAAGCTATCACTAATGTCGTGAAAAACAAGGATCCATCCTGCCCAGAAAGAATTCTCAAAAAACGTGCGACGTTAGTGCTAATATAACGAGAATGTGTTGCTAACACTTCTCGAAAATTTGGCGTTCAACTTCCGCAAAATAGTCGCAGAAAATTTTGAACAAGTTCAAATTGCTTGCGATGCTTTTGCGACGCCTGCGAATTCAGACGACAGTTTTGCTACTGTTTTACTTATATTTGACGAATTTACGAATTTAGTCTTAAACCGTACGCAAGTGGAATTTGTCTTCGTGAGATAGTACCTATATAGCCTATCACTAAAACATTCCAAAAATGTGCTAATAAACGACCATGTCCCTACGTTTATAGCCCCTCTTACGAGGGAGTTGCCATTCGGATGGGAGTCGCCACTCGGATGGCAACTACCACTCTTACGGTCCAACTTTACTGTCCAATACACTTTTGTAGACACACACACACATTTCACGCATCATGAGTAGGTCGCTGATATGGAAGTCATTAGATGACTGCGGGGGTATAAATGGAAAAGGACATGAGATTCAAACTCCGTGGACCACTCAAGATTGTCCAGTTTTCAAGATTGTCCAGTTTTCATCGTCTCTCCTTTCCAAAGCTAAAGTATTAACTTGGAAACAAGAGTTATTTCTTTCCCCCCCCCCCAAAAAAAAGTTGCTTACCTACATTTCTTTAGCTGTTTAGTGTGAGTTAACGGAAGCATATCTAACGTAACATTGCCCAGTGATGACTTATTTCTGTAGACCACCCGTAGACCCCTCCTAACTCTTTGAAAGTGTACTTGTTGGTGCACGTCCATTGCTGCTGCATTACAGAATTATTGTGAAATAGTGCGGAATTATTGCTCTGAAAGTTTATTTTAAAATCAATTGAGGATCCTTTCATTTTTCTCACCATTCAATATCCTCACTTACCCTTGCCTACGTAGCAGACTGTGCGGCATATTCCTTGCTCATGTCATATCCCCACGGCTAAGGAGCCGAGCAAACAGAATCCGCTCCGCGGGGTACACTTACCCATATTTGATAACAGTATGCCGCATGGCAATGATGGCATCTAAAAAAGTTCGTTTTCACTCTTTTTGAGCTCACACGCTGCGCGTCCTGTCTATACAGCAATCTATGTGTGATGATATCGTCATTCTTGACGATGTTCTTAAGGCTTTCTTTTAGCCTATGCTCGCAGTATAGTAATACAGTTAGTTAGATGGCATTTGACGACACACCAACACGACTGTGTTATACAGTGTCATCTAGTATAGTAATACAAATACGCCCAATCGTCGGTATATAAATGGTTTGATGGTAATTTTAAGCAAAAACATTCCTATGTTTCTCCATTATATGGTAGATTCATACATGCTTTCGCAGTTTGTTTCCCTAGCTGATATCTTTATATTTGCTAGTAACAAACCGCATCTCAGAGGATTTAGTTTAAGGAATTTTTAGGGGGAGGGGACCAACCAACATGGTCAATTTCGGCATCAAATATCCTGAGATCTTAAACCAAACCATGATTAGGTGCAAACTGAAAGATTCATTAAACCCTAAAGTTCGGGAGACACTTTCAACAAAACTGGTCCTTATTACGCTAAGCCGTCGGGGGTTGGAGTCCTGGCCGGGACATACCAAAGACTTTAAAAATGGAACCTACTGAAATTGTGCTGGGGCTCAGCATAAGCAATGGAGTAGGGAAAACAAGCCAGTGAACCACAACTGAAAAAAGGCCGTGGCTGGCCCGACTTAAACCAATTGGTTACAAACTGAGCCGTAAAACCTCATCTTACTAACTATTACGCTGAGCGCCGACTGAAGGAAGCGCTCCATTTAGAAATTGTCATGACGATCCATCTAGGACAATGGCCCTGGACCCTCTCTGCAAAATATTCCACGACCCACCACTGTGCATAGTCTACGGCTTTTAATGTTCTGCGAAAATTTCCAGGGAGCACCGTTAGCACCTCCTTTCTGATGGTAGTGGGTAGGGCGTGGGCATTTTTTGCCCACTGCTACTACTTTTTAATTGGCCGTCACGTTTTTCAAACCTGCATTTTGTGAAGGCAGGGAGTTGCCACTGACGATGGCAACTCCCTAGTGAAAGAGACACCGGAAGCTTTCCCTTTCGTGAAGCCACAAGTAAAGCTCACGAACCAAAACATGTCACAAACCATATGAGTGGGAACTAGTGGGGCTGTGGTCCTAAAACCCCCAGTTAAAACTCGGTTGAGTGGTAGTATGCTTCCGCCCTCTACACTCAATGACGAATAACCTTTATTTTTCCCTCTGTCAAAATGGCAAAATATTGCAGTAATTTTCCTTAACATTTTCCACATATAGGCTTATGACAACAGTCGCATCTATAAGGATCCTCAATATTCAAAATTTCCTCAAAGGGGAGGGGATACCCCTCCCACCAGAACGGCGGTCCGAAACAACGTTCAGCCACCGAGGGAGAAACATCTCCTATGCCTATTTCACAAACGTATTTCTTAGCAACGAACTTAATGTAATGTTTAATTGTCAATCAAAAAATGTGTACAAAGGTTCACGTGGAGGACTATCACCACAAGCAAACTGGACTAAGTAAAAGATACATAGCAATCCTTGGTGGCAAAAATAAGGTGTGTATATAATTAAGCATGCGAGTTCCAAATTTTCCATTTCGAACAAACTTTTTCCATAAAAATTTCAACAATAGTGAATATTAGAACAATTTAGGAAGAAAACTGTACCGGATGAACTTGGCATTGTATTGCGTCAATTGCTATGTGTAAACAATCTACCAGAACCACGTTATCAGTGTCGTTTCAGTACTTCACAAGGTTCCTTGTAAGTTCGAATGAACGTGTTAGTTGCCTTCACGTAGTGGACAACTGACTTCACTTGGTTGAAACTAGTACCAGAGTATTGTTGTGGTGATTCCTTCATAGTCCTTCACATTGCTCTATCAGTTTTCTTAATGCTGCAGTCCTTCCTCTACACTTTCCTCTCCCAATAATGTCCTGTAATTTAGGCCATGTGTCCAAAAGGCACTTCATTGCTTAGCTGTAACCACGGCCTGAAGGTACTTGAATGTACCGTTGACCAGAGATAATGTTTTATAACCTTTCAAAACACTGTCTGGGTGAAGTCTTATGTATGTGAAAAATGTTGCTTTTATTAACGAGGCGATATCAAATATATAATGATCATGAGCAATCCTCCGAAAGCACTGCAATATCCGAGAAGGAGAAAGAGGCCATCGTAGCAAGAGCAGGTTTGAAAGAGTACCCCTACAAAAAAGAATAAAAATATGGTTAGTTGTGTATTTTAAAATATTGGAACGCATCATACATATCTCGATTTATGTAGTATTGAAACTGTAGTTTAAAGGCTCTACAACCTCAACCAGCGAGTAAAAATTCTCCCTACTAATTTTACTTTAAGCGACTCCTAATATTAAAATAAAAACACGTGTTATATATACACCTGTCAGGCAAAGCTGCAGTGGCTTGCACTGCGGGCCATGACCAACAATGGAGCTACCACACGGATGGACCAACACACTACTGCGTGTGAGCAATTGAGAACACAACTGACTGCACCGTGGTCACATTGACCAACCACAGCGAAGCTATCGTTTGAACTAATGTCAATTAAATTGCATTCACCAATTGTATTTGAATACACGATTATTCCTAAATGTTTTGGGGGAGAATATAGGGCCTTTAACCCTTTAACTGATATTTTATTTACTAAAGAAATACAGTAATATTGACAAGATAACCTTATGGATGATTTAACCTAATTTAGAAGAATATTTGCTAATAAGACATATTTATCAAATGAAAGGTTAGAATATGTAGATTGGCTCCCTACTGCTAGTCGAGAGACTTGTAAGTTTAGTTTAGTTAAGTTTATTTCTGTCTATGCAGTGGGGTAAGACATGAATATTTCAGTTAATGGAGTGCTATCCCCTCGTCCAAATATCACCATAGGTTCACAAACTCCTAGTTGGTTCGGGTATATTCGCGGATTTTCTAGTAAGTCTGATTACAAGCAATGCTTACCGGATAATGCACCTGACATAATTTCACCGACACCAAAGAGAAATAGTTGTGCAGCTGACGCGTAAGGGAAAGCACCATCTTTAACAATAATGCTCACCAATCCATTAATTAAAGTAACATGAAGATGAAGAAGGAATCCGTTATAAAATGAGATGAGAAGCCAGGCTAAGTAAATCTTTGTCATCAAGTATAAAGTGAATGTAACGGCTCCTATAAAACTCGTTACAATAAAAATAAGAAACACATATACTATTTTCTCCGTAAAGAAGTAGAAGGTTAATACACCAATTATCTTTGCAACGAAAGCTCCGACTCCCACACTCGACGCAATGAATGGCAGATCTACGGTTCTGAAATCCTGGTCCTCTGCAAACGGAATCAAGAATAGGTTAAAGGCAAAATAGGTAAACTGGTGGACGACATACGTTAACACGAGGGTGAGACTGAGGATGTAATTGTCCGTTGGATGGAGGAACTGAGATACCAACTTTAAAGTGTTTCCAGCTTGAACAGAATTTTCTTCTTCGTGGCAAATTGTATGAAGCGGTTTTCCCCAGCTTAGAGGTAAAACAAGAACAAACGCTTGCCAAATGATGGCTCCTGATATCAAGTAGGCGCCTCGCACACCATAAGTGTCTAACAGATATTGAGTAAAAGGTGGTAACAGAATGAGTCCAGCAGATGTTCCCATCGATGAAATAGAAACTACCGTGGGATAATCCTCACCACATACTTCGGCGATATGGATGAAAGAAACAGTTAGCTGTGTACCTAGTCCAATACCTGTCAACGAAGGTAGCATTATACTTTAAAGTCGGTCATATAGCACACACGGTCCTATTCAACAATTAAAAATATGAAGAAGGGAGAAATGCATAACATGGAAAATGCACGTCACTGTTAAAAGATAAAAAGTGGAAATATTAAATAAAGTCTCTCTGGGTAGTTTATCTCTTTCCTTGGCAGAATAAAGTCAGTCTTCGTTGGAATAAACAGTAATGGTCTATGTTCTAGTTCCTCAAAACTGTAGAGTTGTTTGAGGATTGTGACATACCCGTCCATAGCCGTACGAGACTGTTTTTTTTTTTAGAGAGGGCGGTGATTTTTAACCGACTCCAGAGTCTGGAGTACAGAATTTAACTGTCCAATTTTCCGCCAGACTGAGACAAATATCTGCTCGATTTAGTAAGGTTTCTGACATTTGGGGGTGCGGCCGCCCCAGCTCAGGCCCGAGTACGGCCATGTACCCGTCAGTGTTTTATGTTCTTACAGCACCCTTGAGGTTCAGATGGCTACACTGAGGATGCGTTGAACGTTTTGAAACATAAGTAGGCATTGGTAATGAGAACATTTTCAAGGAAAACACTGGCAATGAAAAGCTTTAAGGACTGTTAAATATAAAGACGGAAATTTTTACGTGTATAGCCACGCAAACTGGTCACTTCTCTCACGTTAGCAAGGACAGCTAATCACGATAAATGATTGGAACTTTACTAATCACCTCAAAAGCATTTATAGAGAAGGACGACTGCTCTACCTAAGTGAAAAATGGTAACATCTGACGACAAAAATCCCCTCTCCCATGCATTCAATTGACATTTTGTATTGCTTTTCTGTTATTACCAATTATAAGTGGCTTCCTTCCACCTGAATTTTTTATTGCTTATTTCTTTAACTCCTCGTGAAAAAAATGAGCAAACGTAAACAGTTTTCAATTGTTTCGAGATTTTCACTATCAAAAGTAAAAGACAAACGAACTATACGAGAAGCTTCTTATTCGAACTTCTCTTTTGTTCACTGCAGCAACGCCTTTCTCGCGTTTATAACAACTTAAAAAAGTGAAGCAATGCGACCCTTTAAAGCTATACTGTATTAGCAAATATCAGATAGAAATAGTTCAATTTCGTAAACGCACGTTAAATAGACGTTCATAAGTCCGCAGATAATATGTACCTCTTGATGATCTTCAAACAGCATTTCGTTCATGCATTGAGGGTATTTTAGACACTGATTGCTTAATCTCGAGGGCAATATAACCCAATGATTACGAGTTGAGATATCTAATCGCAGATCCACATCCAGGAATGTTGTAGCTCTGTAAAGTTTTAGGGACCATGAAGGTCAATTTTAAAAAAATAAAAGTAAGCATCATATCACAAGAGGTTGAAAGGAATATAGGTTATCATTTTGTAGTGAACATATAAAATAGTTTCACGGCTTGTGTAATTGACAAGCAGCGTTACTCTTTAGGTGAATTTTCTGGGATGGTCACGAAGATTTTGAGATCCTGTCATAATAATGCTTTAGGATTGAACTAGAAGTGGTCAATTTTCAGACCTCTCAAGTTACCATTTTGAAAGTTTACAAAACTTCAGTCCCTCCCGCAGGTCGTAATAAAAAAGTCTCTGGCCATTCCTGTAGGAACATTTTTATCACACAACAACTTTGAACCAGAAAGCCAAAAGGCTTAGTGATTCATTGACTTGACATGTGTATATATTGTAACAAACATGAATTATCCACATGGCAATCTACAAGCTACGTATGAGATCCCTCACAGTTATACTTCTTGAGATATAGTGTTTACAAGATTTTGACCTTTTGACCTCTTGTGACCCTAGATGACCTTTCACCTTCACCAAAAACAATAGGGATCATCTACTCAACATGGGCAATCCACATGCTAAGTATGAGATCTCTCACAGTTACGCTTCTTGAGATATAGTGCTTACAAGATTTTGACCTTTTGACCGCTGGTGACCCCAAATGACCTTTGACCTCCCCCCAAAAACAACAGGGATCATCTTCCCAATATGAGTCATGCACATGCCAAGTATGAGATTCCTTGAAGTTACACAACTTGAGTTAGAGAGTTTACAAGCAATTTCTATTGTGTTTACCATATGACCTCTGGTGACCCCAAATGACTTTTGACCTCCCAAAAACGAAAGGGATCATCTACTTCATAAGGGGTATCTACCTTTAAAATATGAGATCAATTAAGTTTACTGTTCTTGAGATAGAGTGTTTACAAGCCAAGCGTCACATACATACACACATACACACACGCGACATCACCATCGCATAGATTCCTCTGACTACGTCAAGGTATCAATAACTGCTACAAAAAATATGGCTCACCAACTCCCAAAAAAAGGATAAAAAGGTGGATTGCTGTGGTCGCAAAATAGACTGAACTGAGACAGATCCCTGTCAGGAATGTACCGGCAGCAGCGATGACTCGGAATGAAGCAAAACGTCTCAAGACACTGACAAGCGGTGCTATAACAAGAGTGGAAAAAACACTGAAATCATACATCTCTACTCAGTACTTAGATGACTGACACGATGTGCCTACAATTACAATAAACGCTACTAAAACCATTCTACTTTTCTTTAAATTGACATGAAATGTCTCACCGGCATTTGGGCCGTCACGATTTCAAAAGGGGCCAGCAAATCTTTGGGGCAAAATCTTGTGTACACATTGCTCCTGTAAAGTGTTTACTTTTGTATAGGAGCAGACAAGTGGGAAAGAGGTGGGGGAGGACATGACTGACGAAAATGCCCCTCATGCCACCCTCTTGGGGGTGCTACTGGGCCTCTGCAGAATTGCGTTGAAATTTACACTCCTCTGTAGGTCAAGACATTTCAATTTTAAGCTTTTTGATTTCTTATCGTACGCAAAAGGAATCTATGTAATCACGCAGGCGACTATGTTTGTTTGTGTTGTGTGTGTGTGTGTGCGTGTGTGTGTTTGCGACGCTTAGCTTGTAAAAACGATATATCAAGTAGCAATGATAGGTAGCGTACTTTTTATTATTGGCATGTAGATTTCCAATATGAAAACCAAGGTTCCTATTGTTTATCGTGAAAATTCAAAAGTTATTAAAGGTTAGAAGAGATCAAAACCTTGTGCACGAAAAATTTCAAGATGAGAATTATGGATACTTTCATTAATACGTAGTGTATACTAGAACCACGATACTTTGGTGGGGGCAAACGTACATCTTAGGTCACCGGAGGTGAAACTACGAACAACTTGGAAACTACTTGTAAGCACGATACCTCAAGATATACAAAATGGGTACTTTCATACTTGGTAAAAATATTTTTTACGTTAAGAGAAGGTTCCTATTGTTTTGCCAAGGTCATTTAAGGTCACCATGCAGAGGTCAAAAAATGAAAACCTTGTTAACACTATTTTTAGAACAGGAAAGATAAATACTTTTAATACCTAGTACTTAAAGTCATCATACTGAGAAAAAGGACCGTATTGCTCTTGGTGGAGGTTAAAGTTTATCTGAGATCACCATACAACAAAAACCTTGAAAACTGCTTGTAAACAAGCATCTCAACCGGGCTTTTATTTAAGCATATCAAACTTTGCATGTGAATGCGATGTATTGAGTACAAGTATCCTATTAGGTGGCGTTCAGAGATCATACAAGGTCACCAGAAGTCATGGTCTCGAAAACACAATATCCATATACACTAAGTACTGAAGTATGTGGAGGCCCCACATTTAGTCTGAAAAGCCTTCAATTTTGCATGGTTATGAATTTATACAGCTGCTTTTACAATTTTCCAGTTTGATTCATTGCCTCAGTCATAGTGATTGAATCCGGGTCTTTTCGTTACCGTAGCAATTTTGGAGTGAAAAAACTGACTGCAGTATGACCATATGAGAACACTTAACGCGCTACACGGCTGGACTGAAAATAATCCCTGCACTGAACAGAATACGCACAACACATTTGTTTTCACTCCAACAACTTGTCATGGGGAAGTGACGTGTCATCGACCGACAACATACTTCCTATGTTTTATTATAGGGTGCGTTTTAGTCAACCGTTAGTGTTAGTTTTTGATTGACAGGTCTATTGTGACGTTTTCCGAATGACGCAATCGCCATGGTAATCAGTCAGGTGATCGTCTAACAGAACTAACAGCCTCAACTGGTTGTTAGTTCTGTTAGAAGTAGGCCACGCCTCCTAATAGTCGACTAAAACGCACCCAAAGGTCATTCATGTTTGCAAACAAATGACGTCACTGCTGGTCTTGAGGCGCGCTTACACTGTCGTCACAATGAAAGTAGATTCCAATTCGTCTCAGACTTTCTGCGTCCAATCGCGCAAGCGTTTACGGGGGAAACACCTAACTTACACGCATGTGTTCTTGCACATGCTCTATGCCAACCGATGGCAACCAGTGCCGTGACCGTGAACAGCCTAATAGTGTCCTGGCGAAAGTGAGCTATTACTACCTGTGACCGTATCTCATCGGTTCGCGCAAGGACTTTTTGTTACGGTTAACTCTCAGCTTGCCAGAAATGGGTATTATCAAGGTCTCTTAAGTTGGTTTAGATTCTTATTTTCTGATATCATGTTTAAGAAATATACATTTCCAAACTAAAGATACAATTCAGAAAAAATGTATTCGATAAAACCACTTTCTTAGAGAAAATTGGACAGTTCTCTTTCTTCCTTCAAAAGCTTGGCTTTAGCCACTGTTTATGGGATTTATGTAAGTAATAATTTAATCGAAGACTGTTTTATAATTAAGGACGTGATATAGAGGGACAGATATAGCATTCTAAAGTTTGGAGAAAATGAGTTTCACTTGATCATAAAGGTAGTCCTCATAATAGCTGAAGGTGCATCTTACACGGCCCCTTGGGGTTCACCCTTAAGGAAATGTTAACAGGAAAGTCCCTTACATGGGAATTTTTAGAATTTTACGGGACTTCTATACATAATATAAGGATGACTGGGGTGGTACCAGGGTGCTGTCCTGGGGAAGGTGCTTAAGGAAAACTTTGTTTATGTGAGGTGGTTTAGATGTAAAGCATTACTCTCTTGACAAAGCTTTGAATACTATATATCAAGAAATTCTGGAATTTAGTGAACGTTTCTTACCTTGGGTGAGTTATGGGGGAAGAGGTTAGACCCCATCCCCTTTTAGAAATTTCGGTTCGTGTGAGGTTCCAGGCATAGATGCAAAATTGTGCTATATTTGGCATAGCTGTGAACTGATATGTCTAAACATTTTTATTTTATGATTTATGTTTTATTTGGAGGATGAGACACCCCTCCTGAGCTGCCCCTTCCCTTCGGAAAGGACTCGCTCAGTTAAGTCCATCACTAATGTCACGACTTTCTGCATGCTTCATCCATGCCTGACTCACAGCATGGACAAAATTTAGAATTCCAAATTTCTGACACTTAATCAAATTCCACTTTAAAAGATAAATTTGTCTATAAAACTCCTTGCGTCTACCTTGTGGTCAGAAAGTATATAGAAAAAATTGACTTTATTTAACATGCCTAAGCCTTTTCACATGCTAAAAACTTTTGTAACGGTATGAAATGTGCCACCTGGCAAACTGTTGGGTAAAAAACTACCCACATTGGTCAAAAAGTCAATTATCAAACTTACTACAGCATTACCAAACTTACCACAGTATTACCAAACTTACCTCAACATGGTCACTTTCTTGATCAAACTGGGTGATTTCCTTACCTAAAATACTTTGTCAGATGCATATGGCATTAAGTGCCCAACAGTTTGTCAGGTAGATCACATTTTCAGTTTTGAAAGGTGTCATTTAAAATTAATTATAATGGCTGTTAGTTTTAAGTGGCACCTGCAATTTTAATCATCCCCATGAATGATTTGTCTTTGAATGTGAGAGAAATTTGTGTGAGTGAGCTACTTAAACCGGGTTGTGTATATTAACTATGTTTAAACATTTGCTTGATAATAATACATGTGGGAATTAATCAGAAGCCCAATTACAAAAACTTTCTGTTAGCTTGTATTTCCCACAACCCTCACTGAGAAGTTATATCCTGCTATTGTTGTGTAGTACTTAATTGATTAATTGTATTTTATATTGTTATCACTTCTTCACGCTCGTCAGTTTGTCTGAATTACTATTTAATGGCGCCTGGATTTACCCTACGGGGGGTCAGACTCTCCGACGAGTGGGCCAGCGTCCGGAAGCCCCGATGACGTGGAGGGGTTGGGGAGGGGATTTTGTAGAAATTCTGTGTACTATACCATGCCATTGACGAGCATATTTTGCACAAAATTTGTATATACCAGAGGAAATAGTTCTGCGCTGATTTAATGTTCTTCCCGGGATCTAAACTGTGAAATTGCAAAGCGCGCGAAAATTTTTTGGGTAAGCTTACACCTAAAAGAATTTGTACTTATTTAAAGTTATATAGGGCAATTGTCCATGCACTGATTTGGGTCCTATCGCGCGTTACTTGCATTTACTTCCCTCCTCGAGTCACTAGCCGTACCGTACGACAGACACAGGAGAATACATTAAATAGGTTTGGCGAAATAAGATGAAATTCTTGATATTTACATAAATCCATATATTCTACCTATAAAGATACTTGAAAAGGTGGAAAGAGATTGCAACTTATTTAGCTATAAGTAACGGAACTGAGGTAGAGTGGGCAAAGCGTTCCAAAAATTTTGGGTTTTATCGCAGAAATGACCCTTTTGAGAGTCAAAATAAGTGAACGGACCATAGGTGGGGACAAAATTTTCACCACGGGGAGCCGGGCCATGCCAGCGACCCCAAGTTCCGACAGTCCTCAAGTTACGTCGAGGGGATGGTGAGAAGGGGATATGAAGGTGCCTAATTAT
>WURT03123279.1:0-10217 GCA_009936505.3 Holothuria glaberrima | reverse complement strand
TGCTCATCAGCCAGTCTTTACATACTAAGCAAACACATGTCACAAATACTTATATCAAGTTTACTATTGACTGCAAATGCAGAAGACCCCATTTCAAAATAGCCAAGCAGCAGCTACCTCAGCCAAGCTGCAGCAGCTGCAGCCATACTTTTTTAGTATACCCATTGCAATAGTAGTATTAAATTATTCCTACTATTGCAATGTGTGTAACAATGAAACATGGGTGCAGCTGCTGCAGCCTAGCTGAGGCAACTACAGACTGAGGTTTTGACATGGTGCCTATCTCCAAAGACTTAACGCAGGCTAGTGATAAAAATTTTTTGTTTTCATCTTGTCTTACACTAAAGCTGAAACCCCCAAATCATATACTTGAAACATTCAATCCTGAACTATTAACATTAATTTATTCCGGAAACGTTTCTCCCAAAGATCTGCTGACTTACTCTGATGCAGGGAGAGTTGTCCAATGGGTAAATGCCACTGACGGTTTGATCTCTGCTCGAAGCAAGAGAGTTGAGATACGACAGTAGCCTTCAGAATCACACTCACCACCACTGTACCGGAATTTTAGAGTTGTCTCGATAACCTTAAAACAAAATATATGCCTTTTTCAAGGATGATGTCATATCCCTTAGTTTTCCAAAGTAACACATTTTAAATCCATTTGCAATTATAGAACAAACTCTTAATTAAGAGATATTTTTAAAATACAAAAAGATTTTGATACATCCATGGTTCTCAAGGATTTCTGGCTGAGGACCACACTTACTTGAGGTTTTACTTAAATACTAGCCAACAAGCCAGGAATCTTCTGTGGATCATTTAAAATAATGTCCAGGGCTGCAAAAGGCACCCAGACTGCCACTTGAGAACCTTCATGATATACCTTCAAGTTTTGTATAGCAGCTTTTCATCACAAATTGTAGGATCCCAAACAAGCACATCAGCGAACCTTACAATCAGCTACTCTTTAAAAATTCCAACTAAAATATTTGTTAGAAGACCTAGCTACACCTACTTTATCCTGAGCTACTCAGAGAAACATATTTCACATATCATAATAATAACTATAAAATACACTGAAGTGTTTCAAAGTATCAGGAAAACAAGGTTTGTAGCAAAAAGTAAAGCATCATTACATATGGACAGTTTGCACTGATAAAACACTGACCTTTAATAATTTCTCTGCATCAAAATTTTGAGTAAATGATGGGTCGTAACTGGTTTCCAAGAAAGCTGCAGAGGGCTCCCTCCTTGACTTGCGATGTTCTTTCATGTTGACCATTTTGTGAGGTGTTGGAGTTGTAGGAAAACGAACTAAAAGGTACAAAGAAATGATGCTGTTTCATTGATTTGTGATAAGATGTACAAGTACCTCAGAAATGATTTTAGGAAATTAATCTTTAATAAAATTTAGTTTGTATACATTCAACTAAAATATCTTTAATAAAGGTAATACATTATCATTTGCACAAATTTACAAGTACACTGCTACCAATCATACATCTCATCATCAATTAAACTTTCCAAAGTCTTCTACTATAATTACCTTCCTCATATTGACCAAAACTAATATCAAGCAAAACACGGACTGATTAGTCCTGGCAATCTAATCCTCCTCATGTATCACAATAACGAAATTAAGCTGCTTGGCTAGAGGCTAGGGGTAAGGAATATAACAAGCATTTCCTTCACAGTAAGCAGTATTTGAAATAGGCAGAACAACATCACAAAAAGCAGTACAATCGCAGATGCAAGGTAATTCTCAAAATGTTTAGTGTAAATATGATATGCACTGTAAATGCCAATTTGTTAAAAAAGTGAAAGAGAATAAAGTAAAAACACACAAGGAGGCAAAAAGGTTTACAAAATTAGTTTTGTGCAGTGTGATGTGCTACACAAAATAATACACAACTTTAAATGCAGAAACAGAGCCACTAAGTTTTCTCTAGGAAATAAATGTGTTCAAATATTGCACAGCTGTATTTTATGTGTTTTTCACTGAATTAGTGTGAAATTTTTGAAAATCTTAGGTTTTGTACACAAAACTTTGTTACACATTTCCACAATTGTATAGCAATCTGACCAGTTTTGGGTTGCTAAACACTGATAAATTATTCTCTGTACTCTACTTCAGACCTGTAATGGAGTACCATGTCATGAGTATGAATGAGTACATAGACTTGTTTAAAGAGAACTTAGGCAAAGTGTTACATCAGGTTCAATGTTCAACATGCAAATCTATTAGTACAGAGTGTAAGTACAATACTGACCACTACAAAAACAGGTATATGTGTCAAAGATTGAGCATAAGGGCATACTTATCACAAGTCTCTTTACTGCACAAAAAGACTGAACACTGAAATGTACTCAGGAGAAGATTCAGGGGATGCACCCAATCCATGGCACCTCTCATTAGTTCCTCCGATATGATTAGTTGAATTGCTTACACTAGAAGTTTTAAATGCATTACTACGACCTTTCCATCCACTATGCTGACCCCAAGATGAGCCTTCTGACACCCTTCAGCCCCACCCAACCCTATCCTCTAGTCCCACCCAACCCTATCCTCTAGCCCCACCCAACCCTATCCTTCAAAATTTGGGGATTCTACATTAGCATTCCAGGCAAATTTTGGCTTTTGCCATTCTTAGCCTTTATAGGTTCTAGAAGACGCACTTTTGTAAATTTATACAGCTCAGGTAATGAGCTGTAAACAGTACTTAGTTGAGCATAAAACAAGTCAGCATTAGGACCATGGATGCAATATGAGACACAGATAATTAAAATGTAAAACAATGTATGGTTAGAACCTTATTTCTCAATTGATGTCCTCTACATGGATGAAGGCCAGTTACCAAAGGTTGCACAAGGATCAATAAAATCGTTGAAGGACCTAAAATTTTATATGGAGGGACAATTTCCTGGACTATCTTTAAACAGGTGAATATATTCATTAGTAATGATCAAAAAACCAACAGTTAGGACAAAACAGCATTCAAGTTTGACTCCTCCACCAAACTACAAACTTCCATGACTTTCCATGATCATCAAAATAAATTTCAGAATTAAGGAAGAGGGGAAAACATTAATTTATACCAGCACTAGAATAACCACAAGGTCAAAATTTCCTGGAATATTTGGAGAAATGATTAAAATTTGGATGGAAAGAAGTTTGCCATAATAAGGCAACACTTTCAGTTCCATGTACGGAGCTTAAAATCGATTTTTTTTTTTTCTAAGATGGCATGAGTGTCTATTGTTATTTACAGTAGATGTGAAAAGGACTGAGAATAGCATTGTGAACATTTTGTATTCTTTTCGGGTTTTCCAGTACTGTGGGAAACATTGATTGTAAGGCAGAAGCTACAAGATGATTGTATGATAGGGGTTGGTGTGAGGGGATGGGGATAAGGGGATAGGGTAAGAACAACAAAATGCACGAAAATTACCAGGAGAAGGGATTCCACTGTTGCTAGATATGATAAAGTTCCCAATGGCTTTGACGTAAAGGGTGAACAAGATGTGATGACCTGGTTCAAGAGGTAACTGGGTTTTAATATTTTCCTCGCTCCAGCTGAATATTTCTCGAATGCCTGTGTTTAGAAAGAGAACATATTTTATTTCTAGTACAATGGCTCTAAAGAAGAAGTAAACACTGCTCAATTTACCAATAAATAAATATCTAAGAAAGTCTATGTAGAAATTAATAAAATACCGCAAAATTCATGACAACTGTATGAAATTCAAATGATGACCAGATTAATCTTCCTTCTGGTTAAAACTTCAGACCTTGGCCATGAATCTACCAACCATTGTAAGTAACATTAATTCTTTTTATGCTGTAGGCATGTCAAACACTTAAATAAAGTTAAAACTTTCTGAACATATATAGCAAGTGTGAAGTATTTGTTCACAGCAAAAGGTTTGACAAAAGTTTTCAGGATATTATTTAAAATTTAGAAATACTTATCGTACCTTCGTCATCCTCTTCCAAAAATATATCAATGGAGTCGACAGGAATCTTGCCACTGTTTGTTAACTTCACCTCATACTCACAACTGTGGAGGAAAGGAATGTTCACTAACTTAGTCAAGTAGATATGATGATGAAACTTCTAATATCAAGTTATTCAATATTAAAGTACAAAACTGACATTCATTAGGGTCCTGTAAAATATGTAACTTTCATCCTGTAAGTTAAGGTAGCATCAACTCCTACAGCTTGTGTCCATCCTAAGGTATAGACATCTTTGTTGGATCAGACACATGCAATGAATTTACACAAATCTTGTTTTCAAGATTTAAAGTGTGATAAGATATTGAACAGTAAAATGTTTCTATCATGCATCATACAAATATTTTCAACCATTTTTTCAATGTTAAAGCACTCTCTGGGTTTTCAAATTTGAGTATGAGACCTGGATAAGAATATCATGACACCTATTTACTGTACAGCTGACCACAAACAGTGAAGGAAGTTTATCAAAACTGCTCTTTAGAGACTTCCTTTGAATCCTGGATAAAGCATACAAAGACTTCTCCTTCCCACCTTTATATGAACCCTATATACAGCACATCAACTGTACCATGATAGTTTCCAATAAAACCTGGATAATGTATCAAGGTTTCTTCTTTGTAGAGCATGTCTTTTCCTTGGTAGTTAATTGTGATAAATTTTACACATTTAACTTATAATTTTATAATTTATGTGTTATTCTATATTTTTCTCTAAAATAACTATTTTTATCATTACTATTTTATTTTTAATTTTATTTTCATTTTTTACCGATAAAATTTATTTTTATTATGAATTTATTTATATATTTTCTTTACAAGAACACAACTGCAGTGGCATTACACAGTGCCTTCATGTATTTATCAAACACCTGTCCATAACGTTGGCTTGCCCTTTCTTTTATTTTCTACAGAGCAGACTTACCTTTCTCCAGACATTAGAGATATCAAGGCAGAACAACTTGCTGACTTTTCTTTCTGCTCAAGACCAAGAAAGTGAGTTGCTTTAGGGAGAGATGTCGTCACTTTAAGAAGAGGCAGAGGGGGTACAACATCCACCAGAAAGTGTGACTTTTTGAGGATGGGAAGAGAGGACAGTCGACAATGACTCTCAACTCCAAGGATGTTTGTGGTGTAACCTGAGATAAATGGGTGGAAAATAATGTTGACATGCCACTCACAATTACTGAATTTGTTAAAAATATAAAATAAAAGATCATTTTTCCATATTTTGTAAGTTATGAGAGTAATGAAAACAGGTGTAAGCACCTTGTAAATTACATACCATGGTAAAGTCAAGCACATAACTTGCTTTTCTGAATAATGCAAGAGGCAAAATTCCAAGAACATTGCTTTGCGGTACCCCCACCCCCAACTCACCAGCAACACATGTGAAACAATAACAGAATTTGGTTTAACAGGTGTGTGTGTGTGGGGTGGGGGGTTCATAACACTAATTTAAAGAAGCCAGAGGAACTACCAGATCACAAAGCCCTCTCAATGGACACCAGGTCCAGGGCCCATCTAAAGGTAATTCATCAAACTGAGGATTGGAGGTAAGGGGGGTAGAGAGTCATAGCCAAATACTTTCCAAAGAAATATGTTATTTGGGGGCAGTACTTTATTTTTCCTACTTGGGCCATCAGGTTTGAAACCTGAATTCCCCACTTACCAGCCAGATGCCTGATCACATTACCTTCTCTAGGATCAAATTCTAAACACTTTGGAGCTCAATGGCAAAGGGAGAGTCTCTTCCAAACAAGCAAGTGTTGAGAGAAGGGAAAGTTATCCAATTTTACAAATATTTTAACTTTTTCCTTTTAGAAACTGGTATGTTTAAACTACCACACAGTATAAGGAATTTTCGGACACAAGGTTATTCAACCAACCTGTAATCTTCAAAGGCCCTGATGTCTTTGGTGTGCCTAGAATTGAAACACTGTGAGGACCTGAGTTACCTGGGAGTGTGATGGCAGCTGGGATTGAATCAAAGTTGGGTCCATCTGTAAGAAAACCCTGGTAAAAGGACAAGAAAGGTGTACTTAGGAGGAAATTAGCTCCATGGCATTACGCTGACCAAGGAAACCACATTTTCCTGCTGAGATCAAAAAGTAGCAATCAATGTATACAATCTAAATTTCAAGCATTAGGGACTTAGGTGAAAAGATAGGATTAAATCAGGATCAACAAATCAGGACAAAAGTATGATGTTTGGACCATAAGTAAACCAGAATGTCCCTTCTATGTTTCCTTGAGGGAAGAAAGTAGTACATATCAAGATGCAGGCCCTGCAGGAAGTGCCAGTGGTGCAGGGCATCAGCATGATGTAAGGCCTTCATTTGTTCTATTTATTATGCTAACAAGATTTAAAAGTTTGACCTATGGTAACCAAAAATGACCTTTGACCTCTACCAAGCAATGTAAGATTCTCCAACTTAATGAGGAGCATCTACAAGTGAAGTATGACATCTCTCAAAGTTACCCTACTTAAGTTACAGTTATCATGTTTATAAGGTTTTCACAATTTGACCTCTAGTGACTTCAAATGACCTTTGACCTCCACCAATATTACTTTTCTTCTTGATCTCAATGCAAAGCATCTCCATGTTAGGTTAGAGAAGGAGTGTTTGGAAGGAGACACAACTACAAAATCTATCAGACAAAATGTACAAGTTTGAAAGTAATGTAATTTCTTTCAGGTACCTCCCCCTGTGGGCTGGGGGTTGTAGAATATGCCCACGGTGTTTCCCGCCTGTCGTAAGAGGCAACTAAAGGGAAGGACTTGCACCGTATTTGAACTGTATTTGAAACCGAACTTTAACTTGAACCGTATTTGAAATCGTATTTGAATTTTACTTTTTTATCTGGTTGACACTATATAACACATTCGTGTTGATGTGTCGTTAAATCTGATCTAACTAACTAACCTTTCAGGTACCAAACTTTGATAGTCAGGTCTCTATGTTACTATTGTTCAACAGTTGTGACTTTCCCTTTCTAATGATGATTTGCTTTTTTCACACACATGTACTCCTGGACAATTGCTCCGGTTAAAACATGCTCTGATGTGAGGCTTGCTGTACACTAAGGTGAAAATGCTTTAATTAATATTAAGAAGGATTTTCAATAAAAAAAAACTGAGAAATAGGTGCAAGCGTGAAAGAGTAGAAAAAGCAGCATAAGTAGGAATCACTTGGAAACCTGAAACAATACAGGTCAAAGAGTTGCCAAAAATTGGACAAAATAAAATGTGGCTTACTATGATACACTAGTTTCCAGAAATAAACTTCAGATGCCTGTGACTTGCTAAAAAAATCATAAATTTGAAAGCAGTTTTGTTTACTGTATGAGAAAAAAAGACTGCAATGAGCTGTGGGTTGAAACTTACCAGATTACCAACTCTGAGTTCAAAGGGTAAGGGATTATGGACTTCCATTGATACTTCACACACGTCTCCAGCTACCCACTTGAAACCTTCACAGAAAAGGAGTGAAAGTAGTCAAAGTATTCATCTCACATTAAATGTAAAGAAAACATGACATGCTCTAATGTGGAAAAAAATCTGCTTGTAATCAAACACGGGTGATATGTAGTTTTGTAGCTGTTCACCTATGTAAGGGATATACTGTACAAATAACCCCCAGTCATAAAACCATAAATTGAGGAAGTTACGATTTTCACCATCCTTACCAAAGTACCTCATTCTTATCAATCAGCTCAGGCATCAAAATTGAATCAAATTCACTGTGTGCCACTGACATATCATGCATGGCTACAGAAGATTCAATTCTTATACAAGTTTCTGTAAGCTAACAATGTTTTCAAACTATTTCAAAGGCTGTGGAAAATTTGTACAACAGCTGAACTTTACCCTGCATAAATTATAATGAATTAAATTTCACACTTTGTGCAAAAATCTCAAAATGATATTCTGCATCTTTCCCACAAAAAACCAGGGTTTTCCATGACCAATTCTAACAAATTTCTACATTCAAAGAGTCAACTGACAGCCACCTACTTTATCACTAAGTCAACAAACAATCTAAAGCCAATGTGGTCTAATTTTCACACAAAGTAGCCAACATTATGAGAAGATTCTGTAAGGTCTCATTTTCACACAAAGATAGCAATCATTACGAGAGAATACTCTAAGGTCTCATTTTCACACAAAGATAGCCATCATTTTGACAAGATTCTGTAAGGTCTCATTTTCACACAGAAATAGCCATCATTTTGCGAGGGCTCTGTAAGGTCTCATTTTTACACAGAGATAGCCAGCATTATGAGAGGATTCTGTAAGGTCTCGTTTTCACACAACAAAACAGCCATCATTATGCCAGTATTCTCTAAGATCTCATTTTCACACACACACATAACCATTGTTATGAGGATTCTGTAAGGTCTCATTTTCACACAAAGATGGCAATTATGAGAGAGCTCTGTAAGGTCTTATTTTCACACAAACATAGCCATCATTATGGGAGGGCTCTGTATAAAGGTCTCATTTTCACATAACGATACCATCATTATGAGAGGATTCTGTAAGGTCTCATCTTCACACAAACATAGCCATCATTTTGAGGGGGTTCTATAAATTCTCATTTGCACACAAAGATAGCCATCATTATTAGAGGATTCTGTTAGGTTTCATTTTCACACAAACAAAGCCATCATTAGGGGGAATTCTGTAAGGATTCATAACTTTTCCATGATGGTGCAAATCCTGTCACATACAACATTAGACTTACCAACCATGGACTTCTTTTTGAAAGGATCATCTTTATTTTGCAGAGGGGAATAAATAAATGGACTTGATGATGTATCAGGTGACAAGAGTGTATTTTTCCTCCTGACGATGTGAGGTGACAGCTGGCTAGAAAGAGGTAGGGGCTTGAATGCTCTGTAAAACATACCAGAAAAGAAGAATTATTAAAAACTTGGGCATGAAAAAATTAAGACGACTCCTCTTCAAGTCAAACTTACAACGTTGTTTTTCGGAAAATTTCTGACAAAGTTTAATTTGATTTCTCTTGAAGAGTGATACCCTCAGTTTCATAACTTTTAAAGATAGATGCAGCTCTGCCATTTCTATTGATGTATATAGTACACTTGCATGGGACGAGTGGAAGAGAACATTTGCAAAACAGATGCAAGAGGACAAGGTAGCATGAGGACTTACATGAGCATATGAGAAGACAGTTTACAAGGTTGCAGGGGGAGGGTTGCAAAGCCACTGATCCTGTACTTTTGTGAAGCCTTTGGCTAGTATTTTTCCTTACTTTACAAACAATTTTACCCTGAAAAATGACATTTATTGCCCTGAAATCCACATTTTCTTTTGTTTAGGGGGAAAGGAGGAGAGGGGGGCAACCCCCCCCGGATCCCCTGGCACATAAGTATTTCATTACTCACTTTACTGTAGGGAATATTGTGAATGGCACTGGAGGAAGAATGAGGCCGGAGTCTACACACAGTGGCTGGTGAGATCCAGGTTCCTTGCTGGTGATAGACTCCAAGGCTGCAGCAGTCTCCTTCAGTTCCTCTTCTGGAAGTTCCTCATAGAAACCATGAAGAAGAAATGACAGATATCTGGACATGACAGAGAAATAGACATGATTACAATGGTAAATGTGTAGATCACTAGAAAATATCTAGTGGAATAGAAGGTAGTCTGTGGAGTAGACCAATCCCCCATCCCCTCACTACAAAATGTACCAACATCTGCAGTTGTTAGAGCCTACTAACAGGCTTTTGTTACCTCAGAAAACTCGCGGCAACTTCATTTACATGGCTCAATTAAGGCCACTACATATTTATCCTACTGAGGAGAATTATTTTCATCACACAGCCCTACCCACAGCCTGTGATGTCAGTGTTACTTGAAACCTCCCTGTTTATGCCTACACACATTACTCCACTACAGGGCAAGGTGAAACCAATGGGCAATAGCTGGAATAAGGCTTATTTATACTTAGCACATCTGCAGAGCCACGTGAAAGGAATCTTTCACTATGGCCTGCACGCCTGCATGAGGACACAGCCTTGTTAGGCAGATAAGCTAAAGACAGCTGCTACACATAGTACACAGGCTAAGTACAGGACACAAGTGGAAAAATAATGACAGACATGAGGTGTTTCTGCCGATGGAGGCTGTGTTCGCACCTTTTGCTTGTCTCCACACTTCTGCTAAATCAAGTGTAA
>WURT03123268.1:0-11709 GCA_009936505.3 Holothuria glaberrima | reverse complement strand
TTTTCCTAGTTACATAAATATAGTGCTTGTAATTATGTAATTTGTTAAGTGCGTATGTATGAATTTTACAGTGAGACAGAATTGTGTGTATACTTGTGTAAAATTTGCTCTGCAATTTCACCTTTTTCCCTCTGTACCTATTCTGAGCTCTTTTGTTTCTGTTGTTTTGTTGTTAAATACCGATTGTTTTTTTTTTTTGTTTTGTTTTTGTTTTTTTTTTTAAGAAGGGACCAGACTTGAAAAGCTCTGCTTAATCTGGTTCCTCTACCCCATCACCTTTTAGTAATTTACATTATCTGATTATTTCAGCGACAAAGTACTGTACTTTATCTTTACTTTCTAAAGGACCTGTTTCTATATTTTGGTATATGTACTATTGTTTTACACTAAACTATGCTGGAAAAATTTTTTTTGTTGTTGTATGACATGTTATAATGGTAGAAATAAACTTGAACTTGAACTTGCAACCTACTGCATCATAAAAAAATGAGTGGTCGTTAGTCCTGGCTGTTATGAAGGGTAGTTAATTGCAATTTTCAGGTCTGTTCAGTGTGTAGCCTAATTCGGTGTTATTTTGTGGATACGTAATTACTATGTAAAATGAAGGCAAACAACACTAAAATGTCCTTAAAAGTTTTTTATTTTTCGTCATGTGCTTTTGTTTTCCTAAATGATACTTCCTTTAGAACAAAACGAGTATAATTATTGCAAAACTCATAGACGCTCTATGGTCCTCCACCCCCCCCCCCCCCCCCCACTATCAATCCCACTGCATCTTGAAGAAATTGACTGGCAGTTGGTCTGAATTACACTATTTTGGGAAAGATAAAGACACACTGCGATTTTATAATCTGTTTTGTCTTTGGTGTCCTCCCATTATACTCAAATTTTCCATTTTGTACTTTTTGTAAAAATTTCCTTCAAACGAGAGGTTAAGTTAACCTTGCTTGACACACGTATTTTGTCGATAACCCTTATTCGTTGGGAAAAGGTAGCCCCTTTACTCATCGATCCTTAGGAATTCCGGGCTGTACACATAAAGTATAAATATACATAGTGACCCTCAAGAGAAACTTTTGTTAATTTAAGGCTGGCTTAGATGCAAAATTGTGCTGTCTTTGGGATATTTTTGGAACTGATCATATATGGCTCGAAAATAATGTTCATAATTTAGTGAATTCTGATTTTTGGTTTGGTGAAAGGAGAGTAGCCTATGCTGTCTAAGAGAAGGGCATGTTGTCAACAAACCTCCTGGAGCTCCCCTTTTGGCTACTTTACTGCCTTCTCTTCGGAGAAAGTGAGAAAGGTTATTTTTATCCAAAAAGTTTCTGGTACGCTCCGTACAAGCTTATGGTGGCGCTTATAGATAGTCTTCCCACAATGGGGTCGCCTGTAGAAAAAGGTTGAGAACCCCTGATATAAATGGATCAGAATTTTAATGGACTTATCAAAGGGTTACAATCCATTTGGAGACCCACACCCTGTTCGTGACGTACCACCACTCGCCCCAGATGAAAATCTTTCTAAAAGTCTACACGCCTGACTCAGTGCTGAAAGCCCTGACGGGGTCACCTGGGATCCATAAAAAGGTGGGACTTTAATTGCAACTTGTAAACAACTCTGAATTGAACGGGGGTCTGTAATCTCAATAAAGATAATAACATTTCACTATTGATGCGCTCGAAACTAGCCGAAAAGAAGGGATGAAGCCTATATCTAGGACATTGGCGGATACAAGTACAAGGGGGCAGTAGGCGAAAGCCCTACATCTATTGGCACTTAAACATAAAGTAGTAATAAAGAAAAAAGATGAAGAAAGAAAAATTATCGTTATTTCTCACAGACTAACATGAACACTCTTGGGATAATAAAATAAAACATCATTCGAGTACCAATGGCCCGTTATGAGAGGCAAACGTACGCGGGTCGACGGTGAGGCGTTGTACTCAATAGAGAACATTGTGCAGCACGTATATGTGCGGCCAGTACTGCACATCATAGGCTAGAATGGCTTTCGTAAGAAAAATTAACCGAACATTTTTACGTACAATATAGTGTACTATGCGTCAGGTCCATACCATGCAGAACGCTCAAACCGCTTGAACCTTTCGCTTCAAACACGGAAATATTCAGTCCTGCATGTAGCCAGGGAAGGGCATGGAAAATTAAAAATTTGACTACCATATGAACAGTGGCTCAGGCACGGGGTGTGGTGCTGCTTGCGCCAATCGTCGGCTAGAATTTAAATTGATCCCCAAAGTAACACAAGTTCAGCGACGCTACCAAGAGGGGAGAGGGAATTTTCTCCCAGTCATGGCCCTTGCCCCCCCCCATTTCCCCCTTTGGCTCCAATACAAAGGTTTACTGCTTGCAGGAACAAAGCCTCCGTACAGCATTTTACCCTCTACAATTTTTTTTGCTTTCCCTCTTTTCCGCCCTCACTTTTGAAATCCCGGTGCCGTCACTGCACAAGTTGTGCAGAGAAGTGGGGTGAGGTGACTTTAAAACGAATGTTGGACTAATTTTAACTTTTTGCGTCACAAATATTTCGTAAGCTGTCAAAAATTTGCTCTTTCACCTGCACTTCTACTTCACACATATTGGCTTTATGTAACAGTAAATTTCTCGCAATTATTTTTAAGTTCCTGTGTAGACAATTACAGAGTAACACATATTGCACAAATGCGGAGGAGATTCATTTGCTTTTCTCTAACCGTCCGATTTTCGTCATAGCCTGTACAGCTAAAACTGATAATAGTGCAAGAACGTTATCAGTAAAAATCTCAATTCACAATCGCTGTGGTACATATAGTCATATTTTGTTAGACAACTGAAAACCAACTGAAGCCAGGGCTGAACATGCATGTTATTTTGACTATAGTCAAAGTTTTCTAGATGCAAAATTTCGGGCACTTCTCGCCCAAAATCATTAGCACAATAATACACATTGGCTACTCCTGCCCGCAAACTGAAAAAACAGTTCAGAGAGGGGACATCAAGAGTTTTTCATGTAGCAATTCAATACTTTGAGTAATAATCGTAGGCAGTGGCGGAGCTACCACATAGTCAGAGGAGGCGATCGCCCCTGACAGACTCGAACCGGCCTATCGGCGCCCTTTTTAGGCTTTTTACTTTTTATTGAGGCATAGGGTACCTACCTACTTCGAAGCGCCCCTTCAGACCATTCACGCCCCTCTTACCGAATTTCTTTGCTCTATATACTTTGAAGCGCCCCTACAAGCCATGCTCGCCCTCTCTCACCGAATTCCCTTCCTCCGCCACTGATCGTAGGGTGATGAGTATATGACTTGAGGCTTTTACTAGCACTACAGATTTTTTCGAAATATATTTTCTGTTCAGTTTGGTGACCTTACTTTTATTTAACACATTGCCAAAAAAAAAAAAACTAAACCAGTACGCATCAGTGTTGTCCTATATACTACACCTCGGGGCCCCTCCTCTTGACTATCCATAACACATTCTCCACCGTTCTTCTGAAAACTGTTCGTGCAGAGTTTCCTTCGAAGTTAGTAAAGATAAGATGTGCTGGCCCGTAGCCAGACAAGGTACTGAAAGGGGGCGAAATGGCTTTCAGGGGGTGAAAAAAATTTCAGGGGGCCATATGTGTAAAAATGTATTAAGTCAACTGGTCAATGGCAACTTGAAAACTTTCTAGGGGGCGAAAAAATTTTCAAGGGGACTTCGACCCCTTGTCCCCCCGACTACTGGCATGTAGATGTGATGTTGATACCACCATGATGATGTTACTCTTGAACCACGCCCTATGGGCCCTTTTCGGCCTATTGACCTTTTGCTGTTCGGATAGCACTTAATGCTTCAAGTTCAACAGCATATGCTTGAGGATCTGAAGAAACATTTTCCGTTTACAAACTTGTTGTAGAACTTAGACCCTTGCTATGGATCGCAACAAAAAGGGGAAATTGCCAGTAAAGTTGTAGTGTCGGAATACATATCTTTGCACGCCTGGACGCGCATGCGCATACTTAAAACAACTTTCTGTGGCTATCTGGCTATGCGTACGTGGTATTTGTGTATATGTAACAAAGCTCTTTTGTCAATCACAAATTGTCAAAATATACCAAATGATAAGGGAATTGCCTCATTAAAACTATCCCGGAACCAATCTTCCTAGAGCACCTGAAATACCAAAAAGCATGAGCTTCAAGGGGATTCCCCCTGAACCCCCTCCTGAGGGGCCCTATGGCAGACCCCTAGTTCCGGGACCCTTTGTGGGTTTCGCGTTTCGCTCTCACCATGCACGCTATATGTGTAAACAATTTGTCCCGCTCTTTTTCGAACGTTTATTCACCTCTGTCATGATCGACCACTCCCTTTCCCCCTCCCTCGATTGAAAATCCTGGATACGCCACTGAAATGTTGACTGTCCGTGCTTTATTTACTTTGCAGAAGTTATCCATTGCATTAGACTTACCTACAAATTTCTTTCATCTCCATTACGTTTTTTAGTGATTTTTTCTTCGGACCGAGTCACTCATTGAGGATATTGAACACATACTCAGTGGCCACGCCACCGCCTCTTTATCAAAACATGCAGCACGTCGTGCGACTTTCTTTGTCTACCGAAGGGGCCGATCCAGGATTTTACAAAAAAGGGGGAGCTAATTCCGTGATTGCAAAGTTCGAAGCAACGAACGTCAATTGTAAGAATTAAGGCTCGATGGGTATCGGGCGTTCTGGCAAAAAAATAAATCAGACACTGTTAAATGGTATTTCCTGGCATCAAGCAATCTAAATTTGTATACATAAACTGCATATTGAAACTTTTGTCCTAGAAATGGATTGCTATCGGAGAAATAAATGCTGTTGCACACACAGGTAGCTTTGCTGTTTTCTATTGTCCGAAATTGCTGTGAGGCTGTTTATTGGACTATTCCATTTGCTTGGGTGTTTAAGACCTACTGCATACAATCACTGTGAAAATGCCAAGAAATTACAACGCTGTTTTCTTCATAGAGTTATCGTTTCTGACTCAAAAACTTGAAATGAAAGAATTTTGTGCATTTTGCGTCATATGTTTTATCTTCAAAAAAACACCAAGAAGTCCATAAAAAAGACGAAAAACTCATCGATGCCATGGTACTCTGCAGAGAGAGTGTTGAAGCTATGGCCAAGTGCTTAATTCACACATTCCTATCATCGTATCTGATTTGCTACGGCAAAGTACGGGTCTTTATATTGACCAATCAAATCAAGTTTTTATAGCATACGAAAGAAGAGTCATCGAAAATTTATTTAGCATGAGGAAGTTGATTACGTAATCCAACGAGGAGCAAGCTCATGATAAATAGGTGGGGAAGTCGGCAATTTTGAAGTTCACACTGCTTTCCGAAGTGTGTGTGTGTGTGTGTGTTTTTTCAGGTTAGGAACTACGGGACTTGCTAGACACGTATGGGAGACAAACGTACATCATCCTAAAGAGAACGGAATAAACTTTCAAATGACACAAGAAAGAAATTCCTGCAGTGAGTGCTGTGCTCACAAAGTTAGTGAGTTGTTAAAGTGCAAATTACGTCATTTCTACAGCGAAATTTGATGCTAAACAGGTGGGTTTGTGGCGAGTTTTGCAAAGTTACCATATGTGAAATGTCCAGCTTTGAAACCGTCTCGAAAAAACAGAAGGGATGCCAAAAGAAAAAGGCCGGATTGACCCCTTGGAAAATTTCAAGTTGCAGTTAGCTTAACACATCATGTTACACATCTCGCCCCTTTTGCCCTGGATTAAGCCATTTCACCCCCTTCCCAGTACCTTGCATGTCTGACTACCTGGGCTAGCTGTCCTTCCCCGTCCCTCTTTCCCTAGCCTTGCCTTACTCAGTACTCCAATTGATATTTCAAGCAAATCTTCTTCCCCCTCTTCGTCATTCATCCCTTTTCTCAATTCTTCCATTTCCTTTCTTTTCTTTTCTTTTCTTTTCTTTTCCCTTTTCTCTCTTCAATTCTTTTCTCCTTTCTCTTCCCCTCTTATTTCTATGTTACGCCTTCCCGATTTTCAGTCGGAGGGCTCGTTAACTTCTTTTGTCTCCTCGGATCTTCCTCGGGCGGCATTAATGGAAGCTGTGGGCCGAAAGTGGTCGCGGCCTGGCAGCCACTTGAGAATCCTAGGATTAAGAGTAACTGGATGAGAGCAACAGGTAATTCACACGTGTTGGGCGCAAAAGTCCAGCAAATTCAATGCTTGAAGTGAGAAGACTTTCTCTAATCTACAATCTTGGACAAAACTGTTGGGACACTTTGTCATAATATTCTTGGATCTCAGTTCCCAGGTTTGCATGAAACCCCCACTCCCCCTTCCAATGTTGCACAGAAAGAGTGACTATAACAGGATGACTGTGTTCATCATAGTGAAGGGGGCGGGGGGTGTCCCAGCGAGTTTTGTCCAAGATTGTAGATCGTTTCGAATGCCAATTTTCTCCCATACTAGTAACTCACGCATGTTAGGCCCAGAGTTCTAAAGACAAATTTGTGGTCCAAGAGTGCAATAAGTTCATAAAATTTAAGGTCGTTGCAGGGGATGTCGCGTAAAATCCTCCTCATACTGGGGAAACAAGCCTGGGAGACGAGGAATAACGGCAGCAACTTTACTTCGTATTTGTGCCATCAAGGGCGTTAAGAATGTAATTTTCGCACCCCAGCCCCAATATTGGTGAGGATGAGGTCGGTTGTGGCCCGCCGCCCAGTGGCGTACTCAGGATTTCTCTCAAGGGTGGCGGGTGGCATGCAATATGTTGTGTGATCGCCGGGCTGGGGGAAGGGTCTAAGTTCCCCCTCCCTTCGAAAATTTTTGTAAAATTAGGTGTTCTTACATGCAATCTGGTGCCACATTTATGCTACCCTTTGAAGTAAAACTTGTGTTACAAATTTTACGTATTTTTAGGAACTAAAAAAAATTGGCATCAATAAGAGGCCCATGGGGGACACGACCTCCACTTCGAAAATTTTTGAAAAATAAGGTGTCCTTACATGCAATCTGGTGCCACATTATGCTACCCTTTGAAGAAAAATTTGTCTTACAAATATACGTATTTTTAGAAACTAAACAATAATTGGCATCAGTGAGGGGGCACATGGAGGGGAAGCCCTCCCCTTTGAAAAGTTTTTGAAAATTTGGGTGACAATCTGGTGCCACATATGCTTTTTTTTAATTAAAATCTGTGTTGCAAAATTTACGTATTTTTAGGAACTAAAAAAAAGAAGAAAATTGGCATTCGTGAGGGGGCTATGCCCAATCGTACGTCACTGCCCGTACCGTCCCGCACCCTATTGAGAAATCACTACCAATAAATTGAGAAACCCAAGGCTTCAGTACAAACGCCACTAGCCCACCGGCTGTGCAGGCATCCTCGGAGGCTCCGGAGCTCTTCATATTGTGAAGGCTTCGCCCTCAACTTCAAGAATAAACTACTCTTTCCAACCCTGAAATTGCACCTTCAGGCTACTACAATGGTGATAAAGCACATAGACGTAGGAAGCTGTTCGAGACTGGGGGGGGGGGCTGAACCTTGTTTTGGATCGTTGTCCTGGGGGAGGGACTAAGGGGAGGGGTGCCCTTGGTGTCCCCCTCCCGGGAGGGGTGCCCTTGGTGTCCCCCTCCCCTTTGGGGAAATTTTTGGATATTTGAGGCACCTCAGATGCAATTTGGTGCATCATTTTTTAAAAATTTTAAGGTATATTAGTGCAATTTCAATTTTTAATTTTTTTACAGGAAAATTTTCGAGAATTTATTGGAAAATTTTTGGATATTTGAGGGACCTTAAAAGCAATTTGGTGCATCATTTTTGGAAAATTTTTAAGGTAAATAACTGCAGATTTTTTACATTTTTAACAAAAATTTGTTGACAATTTCTTTGGAATATTTATGGGTATTTGAGGGACCTTAGATGCAATGTGGTGCATCAGTTTGGATAGATTTTAGGTAAACTGCTGCAAATTTTACACAATTTTTATAGAAAGCTTTTGACCATTTTTTTTTTTTGGAAAGTTTTTGGATATGTGAGGGACCTTAGATGCAATTTGGTGCATGATTTTGGACAAATTACTGCAAATTTTTGAAAGCCCCCAGCTCCTGTGGCTACGCCACTGACTGCCTACGCCCTTGATAAAGCATGAACTCAAGGAAACATGGCCGTCGGCCGAAAACACCTGAATGTGAACCCCAGAACGACTAACTAGGCGAACTCACATTAATGACTTGGAGCAAGTCTACCAGTAGAAAAAAGTTCATTGCCACACAACAGACACCGTACCGCCGATTTCAGTGAACACCAAGATTGAAAACCGGTAATTATCATCACCAACTGACAGCAGTACTTGGCAAGGAGAATTCCAATCCACACCATGACGGTGTTCAGGGAAAATTTTTGGGTAAGAGTTCTCACTACCGTTAACTTCTACTTTCATTAGGAAAACTGTCATATTAGCATTTCACTAGTGATTTCAGATCAGCAAATTTGATGCCCGCAAAAGCCTAATGTTAATATTGCGTAAATTTATAGTGTTAGGATATAATGTTTACATTTATTGAGGTGTAGCACTGTGAGTGTGAATGTAAGTGTAACTGTGAGTGTAAGCCGTTCACAGAGGCGTTCAGGCTTAGCCAACACTTTTCTACAGTAGGCCTAGAGGCTAGACACAACGTTAATAATGTGTTTACTGCCTAGCCTAGACTAGATTCTCAATTGATACCAGAGTTGTCAACTTTTAGTGACTGATGAGAGTGAGATTCGCTGGGAGACTACTGACGCAGAGCGTGATCACCGGTTTGCACAGTGGCCCGCCAGGGAAACTTTTTGCCAAGAATACCCCCTAGATTGCAGGCAGTGGCACTTTCCGTGCATCATTACTGCATGCCCAGAATTGCCAGTTTTCAGATGTTTAATATTCCAGGAAATTTTTAAGGATGCACATTTTGTTCACATTATAGGCCTAGGCCTATTGGCCTGTGAAAAATTGGAAATTCTGTGGCCTACAGGTAATATGTATTGCTGATAGCCTAAAATTGAATATAAATATTCCAGATAATGGAGGTGGAACGAAACCCAATGAACATTGGTGCGGCCAGAGGTTGGTGATTGGGGGGGGGGGGCACAATCGAAGATGGTGCTTAAAGCCCACCCAAGATACATCTGTCCATAAGGACTGTGTAAATTGTGCATAGCCTGTTCGGAACCAAGGGTGGTTTGCACCCAGAGGGGAGCCTTTCTTTTCACCTTGTGAAGGTGATGTCACCTCCTCCCTTTTTTTTTAATTTAGGCCTAAGGTTGCTTAGATGCAAAATGGTGCTATCTTTGACAAATTTCCAAACTGATCATGTATCATTTGGAAAACTTTCACAATTAAGAAGGGCCTAACTTACTATTTGGTTGACTTTAAAGGAAAGGTGTGTTGTTTAAGTGGAAGGTAGCAACTCCTCCCCTGGAAAAATTAGGTGGCTCATATGCAAAATGCAGGTATCTTAGGCAAATCTTTCAATTAATTACATTCATAGAACTTATCATTATTTAGTGAAATTTTGACCATGGCATGGTACTTGATATATAAAAAATGTGTAACGACAAGTGCATACTGTGAATGTTACCGTTTATGCTTCTCATATCATGACATTGCTCTAAGATTCTCTATCTACTGATGCAGGGTCCCTACAGAAGTCGAATATCCTTTTTTCTGCAGTCTTTTGGTTGCAATAATCTATTATTGCCCCAATAATGGTTTTAAGATAAGGTGTGTGAATCATCATGAATGCGTGCAAAGCACGCTGAAATTTTGCTGTAAAAATCGTTCCAATAACGAAGTTGCAAGCGGAATTTGCACTGAGACCCCTTTAAATTCCTAACAAAATGAATCTGCCAATTAGAAGGCAATTCCTCCCCTGAATACCATTACTTTGCATTCTTGCAATGCCCTGCTCCTCCATAATGCCTCTTAATGCACAAGAACAATTGGTGTATTTGTGAAATCCTCACCATCGAATAATGCGAATATGCTTGAGACGGTATTGATAGTAAACACACCCATGCGGTGAGGCTGCATCATGCGGAGTATGCAAAAAGTTTGGTACTTTGAGAAGAATTTGCAAGAATTTTGATAGTTTGAGAACAACTTGTGAAAAAAAATGATTAATAGATTCATCAGTCAGTCAGAAACACACTTCATCTTCATCATTTTAAATGAGGGAATAATTTGTTCCTGGGACTATGGTTATGAACATTTACTATTTACTAGCAGTGTACTATCCAATAGTGCATTGAGGATTATAACATTAGCTCAACAAGTGATGGACAGTGGACTCAGACATAATTGTTTACGTTGGAGTTGAAAGGAGGTAGCTTGGTGATGGCAAGATTAATTATTCTGTATACTGCACAACTATCAGATAACTGCAGACTACTGTATGATAAGTTAGAGAAGGACTCGGTAGCATGATAGCTTGTGCTTAACTGACACCCGACACATTGTTTGCGTTACGAGTGGAATTTTTTTAACACCATATTGAGACATTGCGTGAGAAACTGATGCTTCGTCGTGAGAGCCGCAGCGTGAGATTGCACCGAAATGCATGACTCTCACGCATATACCTATAATGTATGTCTACGTTGCTTTTGGAAGTACATCAATACATATTACAGAGTAGTATGTATTCAAAATATTTCGAAGTCCAGGGAAGGAATCTCTGAGTGGATTCACAGATTCGTAAATGCGATCTTGCTTTTACACCCTAAAGCTCTTTGAGTATGACACACAAAACATTGGGTTTAAAGACAAAATATTTCAAAGTCCAGTGAAGGAATCTTGGAATGGATTCACTGATTCATGGATGTGATCTTGCTTCCACACCCTGAGCTATTCGAGAACAATATAACACATTCGGATTAAAGACAAATATTTTGATGTCAAGGGAAGAAATCTTGGAGTGGATTTGTAGATTGATGAATGTGATCTTGTTTCCACACCTAGAGCTATTTGAGAACAAAATGGTGAGATTGAATCCACAAATCCGGATACTATGAAGAGATAAACAGTGGACCTGCATTCTATAATTGTACCGGAACCTTCATCCGAAATTAACATTGAAAACTATCGTTAGTAACACCCTGGTTAAAATTTCCCCATCTGTGAAGAACTTAGGAGCCAAGGCCTAGTTAGACTAGGGTGTTTCTATGTTTGATCATGCCAATAATTAGTGTAGAACTACTTTTTCCCGTCTCATTTGAACATATATGTCAGTGTGCCAAATTCCTGTTAAGTCGTTATCATTGCTCCTGTTAAGTAATGTAAATGTACTTGTTTATAGCTGTATTGATTATTGTAATATTTTGCCTACTGGTATATCAAAATGTATGATACACAAGTACAGCATGTGCAAAATTATGCATCCAAACAAGTTGCTGTCAAGAGTAGGTTCTTTCCATCATTAGGCTCGCTGAAAAAGTTGCATTGGCTCACATTGCTTTACTTATAGAAATCTTTTTAAGATTTTTTTTCTTGCTTATAAAACCCACCACTACATGGTACCACTTTACCTCTCCTGTATGTTCCACTTCAAGAAAATCAGATACTGTATGAACTAAAATCTGAGACCACTCTCAGTCTGGTTGTCTAGTGGTTAGAGCATCCGCCTCTCACGCGGGAGGCCCGGGTTCGATTCCCAGGTCGAGTCATACCAAAGACTTT
>WURT03123246.1:0-11709 GCA_009936505.3 Holothuria glaberrima | reverse complement strand
TCTTATTTCTCTTCCAAGTATCTTTCATGATATTTTAGGACATAAATATTACATATTCAAGGTAAACCAAGCAGTTGAGGGACAAAAATAAAGTCACATGATTCTAGAGCCATTCAGGAAATAGGATAGTCTACTATACAATTCATTATTGGGGTGACTCCATTCTCCCTTTAAACATCAAAACCATGACAAGGAGAGCAACAATGAGATGTCTGAGATAGCATAATAAAAGGCTCAATTGATCAATTTTCAATTTAAAAACAAATTTTGGGGGTGCACATGCACCAACGACACCCCCTCTGGATCCACCAAAGGAAGGATCTTTTTTATCATGTACCATACAGCTTTCAACTATACAGGGTAGCTGGAACTTGAGTGGGGGGGGATTCACCTATCATTTAGGGATAAGTGGCCACAGAACAAAACAGTGTCAATTTTTAATGGTTATGAGGGAAGTAGCTTGCTCTTCCTCCCCACCTTGTGAACTGATTGAGCCATAATGAAATGTGGCCATCATACACTCATCTATGGACTTTCAGGAGACGAGTTTAGAGGAAGGATTAGTGCTTACTGTAGGAGTAAACAACAAATGGGAATGTAAACATGGTACAATGTTACAATTCCATGGTTTGTGAACAAACAGTAAACATGTTGCATATTAGACAACTTTCACTTATTAAACATCAGTTCGGAAGAAAATCAACACTGCCAAGGTTATTCCAACATAGATGGGGCTGTTCAGTTCAGTATAGTTGAGGTAAGTAGCAGCAAAATAATTACCCCTTCACAATACTCTCATAGAGCAAAGACACAGGTAGAAATTGCACAAGACTCCTTTTGCTTCTCAGACACATATCAGTGGCAATGACCACGGGGAAGGCGCCCTGGTGATATGAACCTCTTGAGCATTCCATCCTGATGACCAGTGGCTATAAAGTAACTACCATCACAGGGTCTTAAAATAATTGACAACCCCTGTAAAAACAATTTCTGATTTCTAGGTGGGCCATCAAAGTAAATTTTGAACCAGTTTCTTACCTTGGTTGTAGTGAGCACCAACCACAGTAAGGATCCCCAATGCCATTGGCTACATTCAGGCATGGCCCGCATTCTTTGTACTGGTCACACATAGCCACTGGAACTTTTGTGATCTGAAGAAAGAAACAGAGACACTTCTTGAAAGTCATTTACATCTATCTAACACAGTCCAGAAGTGAAAGCAAGCTGATCAACATGGTAGGCCCTTTGGGTAGCTGCATGGTTGACAATTTGTTCTTTTAAATGCCAAAACCTCAAATTTGGCATTTTATTAGGTATAAATGAGAGGGAACAGTTGGCTATCACAAACATACAGCTGTATCATACTAATCTCCTTGATTTGGTGTGGTTGCTCACTACATGTATGTAAGCATGCAGACTACAATTCATCACAAGGTACATCTTCTGTCATGTACTTGGTCAATCTCAAAGTACAACAAGTTTACCAGTTGCATGTGGCAGTGTGCACCCCCCCCCCCCCAACACACACACCCCACCTAGATGACAATTCAAGAAGTTACATCTTCAAGTAGTGGTATGAAGCTGGCAATTCCAAGGAATAGTATTTACACATTACTTTGTGCAGTCAGATGTCCCCTTGTGTGCATCCTAAGTAGCCAGTAATACCCTTCATGACTGCAAGTGTATGTCTCTTTGCAAGGGTTCATCACAACCCAGCCCATGCTTGGCTGATGGTATTCTTGTGCCGCACTAAGGGCTACACAGTTATGTTAATTCATATTGCAAACTGGCAATATAGTTGCAGAAGAAAAGAAGAATGATTTTTGGCTTAAGAGATGCCACAAATCATGTTCTTCTTTCAAATGTTCATGTGACTAGTCATCCTGTTTATGTCATAGTGCCCCAATTAGTATCAATAAAGACTGATTCTACAGGCATAAATTCTGGAAAAATATCAGAACGAAAAACAATGATTTTGACATTTCGTGACCCCAAATGACCTTTGACCTCCCCAAAAATGAGAGGGATCATCTACTCAATATGAATAATCCACATGCTAAGTATGAGATTCCTCACAGTTAGCCTTCTAGAAATATCATGTTTAAAAGGTTTTGACCTGAGGCTGAACATGGTTGGTACAACAAGATGCTGATAAATGAGAATGGCCCTCCTTATATTAATTTTTTGCAACAGTGCACACATTCGAAAAGCCATATACAAGTACTTTTGCAGACGTCAACTTGTTAAATTATGGGTTTAGCCCAGACCACCCTTAAAACCACTCTCCCTTCCCCACAAAAACCCCACCATGATCTTTGTACAGTGCATCAACCTCAAAAGCCGCAATGGTGTATTGTTGAATATACAATCATACCCTTTATCTCATCAGATAGGAGAGTCTATGCTACATAAGGGTTTCTGCTGCCATCACAACATTGCCCTCCTTTTTTCTGTCCTTCATATCATGTACTTACAAAAATGTTCATTACCTATAGGCACCTTGAATTCATCATATTAAATTAATCCATCCTGATTCTCTATGGAAAACTTTTCAAACTCTGATGTGCTTTGTTTGTGACCAGATTTTTGTCACGAGTTCAAGGAGCCAAACGCTGTAGCATCATGATCAGGACATATAAACCGCTAAAATATTGACAAATTATCAGCTTTAGGGCAGAGCCAAACACCGGCTTATACCCTATGGACTCAATTGATCTCTGCTGAGGATGAGATCAAAGACCGTCACTCTGCACTTTTCCGTCAAGCTTAGGTAGGTTATTTACCATTTTATTAACAATGCAGGCCTGGCTGTTGGGGTGATTCCATAGAAACCAGGATTTTGGTGATTTGCAAACTGTGGTTGGGTGTCAATACCCTTGTTATTTCCTAGGTTTGAGGTACACTGAACTTAGAAGCTTTGACCTCAGGAGTGAGGACATACTTTCTGAGCCCCAAGTGACCTGTCATCCATGCCACCTTCAATTTCTTATTGTCTACCAGGATACAACCTATGGGTTGCTAATTACCAAGAACTGATCACAACATTATAATAATTACAAGAAGTTCATGGACACTTTCCGTGTCCTGGGAGCTGCAAATACAAATCATATTCAAACAAGAGGGCAAAATACCACTTGTACCAGAATTATAAAAGAACAGGGGGACCCTAATCACCAGAATAATGGTGCACTTTGTGTCTTGTCCTCTTGATTTAAGAAATAAATTTTGGTTGTTTATCTCTGATCCAGATTTTTAAATTTTTATTTGTCAATAGCAGTGACAAGCAACATACTGTGGAAGGACAAAAGTACTGAAATGGGTGCAGGCCAATGCGGAGTTACACACCAAACCACAAAAAGCAGTGGCAAACATCAATATCAGAAATTGCATGTGGTAGGGAAAGTGGAAAGGTGAAAGTGATAAGGAGAGGGGAAGGAGAGATACTTGACATTGCCCAACAGTAACAGCAAGTCAATATTTCTGTTTAAAGGTATGTTGTGCTCCTCGCTTTCCTTGTATGTATTGTTTATAAGTTGGGAAGAAGGGAATTATGGATGAGCAAATTTACTGAGAAGGTACCAAATACACTGCTCTCCCCTCCCCCAACCAAAACCCTACAACTTATTGAAGGCTAGTCAGTATTCTTTTCTTTTCAGTTTAAAGGTGGTGTCATAGAGATCTTATAATTGAGCAGACAACAGACTTGATACAGATGTCATCAATGATAAAGCAAACATTTTGCACCCCTAGGCAGCTACCTGTATAGGAAGTTCAGAGGGTCAAATGACAATGGTATGAAGGAGCAGATTTGGGCAAAGGGTATGAGCAGTCTCCCCCCCCCACCCCCTCCCGTCCCCATCCCCATGTAAGGAATCTTAGCTGATATTGATATTGAATGCTGAAATTGGGTCAAAGATTTCTCCTGTCACTCTGTCACTTATACAACAAGAACAGACACTTTACAATGAGGAAACTAAATTTAAGAAATGCAAAACCATCACATGTCATCTTCAATTGTTTCACATTTTTTAGACATAATGGAAATAGCAGGCAATCATCGTCTAATCCACATCTACGGAGCAATTCACAAACGGACCTAATCCCCAAAGTAGAATGACTCAAAATGATACTTCTGCAATACAGGAATCCAATCTTCTTCTTTAATAGAGGAAGTCTTTGGGATTTGCTATTACAGCTGGCGTAACTGAGATCAGGCCAATCCGGATGGCTGGTATCCAACCATATCAGGTTGGCAGAACAACTTTTTACAGGGGGTACCAGTGGAATTGTAAGGAAATGAGTGGTTAGGAAACCAGTATTAGTTACAAAGCAACAAATATGGAAGCTATTATACACCAAAAGTTCAACTGCTTGTGTGGTTCATAACAAGATCTGTAACTCATGTCCAAGGAGAGGAATATGCCTACTTAAGTCTGCATCACATTAAACAAACTCTCTGAGTTACTCACAGAATTACAAGGGGTGAATTTTTTTTTTCAAATATTTGAAATTTTGACAAAAGTGTTGAGTTATCAATTAGTACACTGCCCAAGCATGGAAATTTACAGCAATGCCAACTGTATAAAGTAAAGTAAGGAGAATAGCTTATGCCATTTACAAAGATAAACTTTGAAACTATCACAAATGGCACAAAATGCAGACATTGTCAAAATAACAGCATCACAGGTACTGCCAAGGTGATTTTCCTATGATGGTGGAGTTCGGGGACTACCTTAGGGCCCCTTGTGGGTCCTGGGTCAATGCACTGCCATACAATAGAGGTACAGTATTAAACTTCTTCAAGGGCTTGCTATTATAGAAGACAGTGCAATGAACAATGTAACAAGGGGTACAGTAAGGAGGTACATCTGCACAGTTCATTTTACTACCTCTATAACAAAACAAGGGTGAAATTAAGTTGGAGCCAGGAGCTACAGTATATGTCTCCTATTAACCACTAAATGAGTCCTATAAGAGAGCCCTCTAAAAATATCACCAGGAACCACCTTTACCACTATGTAGCTTCTAGCATCCACTAATTCCCTTAGTATTTTGCATGGTTGTAATTGATTACTGCATCGTAGTAATTATGTTGAGTGGCTCCTAATTCCACCAAAACACCCTGAGAACACGGAGACATCTTTAGACTGAAAGTGGCTCCGGGTTCCACTGACTGTGATTTCATCCTTGCTGTATGATAACATATAGCTACTGGCTTCTCTTCCATGAAGCTGTTTGTGCCCCTCACCCTCAATGCAGGGAAGTATCAGTTGTCAGGACTGACAGCTCCTTGCTCAAAGTGTGTCCTCCACTGGTGAATATATACAGGGCTAGCTGGCAATAAGAAATAATGAGGGCAAGACTATTTAATGTAGCTTTTAGGGCACATTTATTCATCTCAAAGGGTACCAAGGCCAAAACAGAAGATTTTGTGTTATCTGGTATATGCTTCTTAAATTTCGTTAGGAAGGACACAAAAGGCCAACTGGCATTGATAGGTACGTCATTTTGTAGGGCCGCAAGGGCATTGCCAAAAGTATGAAGGCCATGACCATCTTGGCCTTTATTCCAGCCCTGTATATACATCTCAAGATGGGTGCAGATTCAGTGCAAATTCTGAGAGTTGTTTAGGAAAGCCAGACCAAAATCAGAGGACTTAATGAAATGCAGACTTTGTAAAATCCAACTGAAAAGCAGCCATGGCTTTGTACATAATTTATGAAACTAAAAACCTCATTAACATTATGCTTGCACAACACGAGTGCAACTTCATATGCTGAACATGTAGACCAATATCCTATGCCTCATTAGTATGCGAGCCAATTGAATAAAAACATGTTATGTGTCGTAATTCAGAAATCTAAGAAACAGGTGGAGTAGTACTTGAATGACGAATCAATCCATGCATTACCCTACTTAACTGTAACAGGAAACTTTAACCTCAAGGAAAGGGGGTCAAAATTCCAGGGAAATACCAGATCGCAATGTTCTGGAAAAATAATTTCCTTCTTAACCCCGAAGTTAATGCTGAATTTTGAAGGAAGCACCAACACCCCCATTAATTATCAAAGAAGAATATGTTTCCCTTCAAATTTATTTCTATACAATAACATGAAACAGTTCGCTTTAAAATTTTTACCTGCATCTAGAGGAAAACTTTTTCAGTCCAACAGATATTCTGATTATAACTGAAAATTCCACAAAGCTTCCAGTTTTAGGAAACAGGGTCACTTTGGCCATGAAGGGAATACAAATGAGAACAGGACATAAAGAGAAGAGAAATAAACATTACTGTGCACCATTATACTCCCTATAACTCTCTAGTTTGGGAATCTAAGGGCCTCAATACTTATCTCTCTTCTGGAATATAACCCCAACTTGCCTTCAAAAAGTAACTGGCAGAAACTGAAAGTACAACAGGAGAGCGCCCTCCCCACAGGGCACCCATTTTATCCTACTTTGCCTGCCAAGGTTTCAATACCTGAACATAGACTATTTTATAGAGGGGTGAGGTAGCTTGTTGCAGTCCAGTGCAGTATGTGTTGTTTACATGGTTTGGCTAGCTTTGTACCTTAAAAAAAAAATGTAAAATTGTGAGGAATTTGACTTGCTTTCTCAAACAGGACATTTATTTGAGCCCTGTCTATGTCCAGACATAATAACCCTAATACTCTCATCTTAATAACCTATTAAAGCCTAACCTATCCCTTAGCCTAACACTGATATTCATGTACACTTGTTGGAATGCAGAGACATCTGAACAAAGAGACACCAGAACAGAGAGCAGTCCACACTGACACAGTCATACCAACAGTACAGGCCTTCAAGTTTACAGCACACTCAAATAATGAATTGACGATACTCTGCAAATTAACTGAATGTTACCATGCCTGTTATGTGCACTTTACTTACTGAGCAGTTTTAAGCTGCACATAGAATTGTCGGCTAATGACGTCGTTAAGCCAACTTCAATTTACAGAATTAACAAGACCGGGGCTTCTGGGACATTTTCCAATTCATCTGCATGTAAAACACCTTTTGACTGTGGCAAACCAGTATAATTTGTCTTTCTTTACTAACAAAATTCTCGAAAGAGTTGTCACTATGAAGTTACTATGAATGATTCAGAAATACATTTTCGTCAGCCATTAATTGACCTTGAGATGATGTGCTGCATGTAACCATTACAACAGCCAGATAAACCTTTCTCATTCTTCGAAGGGGTATATCTTATTTCATTCACTTGATAGCTTTCTATCTCCACTTTCTATTTTGTGAAATTTGTGTAATTTTGATTTCAATATCAGTTTTTGCTTTATAATTAGGCTTTTGTACAACAAATACCACAAATATCAGTGTAGGCCAATATAATATAGTAATCCATTTGAGCACATTGACATGGTATACCTGCACATTTCACCTGTACCTAGATGTCACGATTTTCTATGGCATCTCATTATCTTTTACAACTAAAGCTGCAAGGAAACAGACCGAACTTGCCTTGTAAAGACATAATCTCATACAATTCAAAATTACTGATACGCTTTTTATGTGTTATTAGAGCTCTCCTGATGGATGGACATGATACAAGTCTCACCATATCCTAATCTCACATGACTTACGATGAAGTGTTTCTTTTCTTCACAAAAAATGAAACCTTACTCCTGAATATATTTTCTTTTTTGGGTTTCCCTTTCTCTTTTTAGTTTCAAGATTTTACTGCATCTTCAGTTTTGACAGCACTTTATATAAATAGAGAATGCAATCCAATGCTTGCCATAACATTAAAAACAGTAGTGAGTATTGGTCAAATTCAATATACCAAAAGTGGCTGACCAAAATCATACCACTTAGACCAATTCAAAATTGGAATAAATAAAGACATAAACACAGCTGATGGCATAACAAACAATCAGGGTCACTTTGAGCTTCACCAAACTATAGAAAAAAGGATATATAGATGGCAAAATGAATGGCTGTTCAAGTTTCACATTCAATGGAAGCTCTTCATGTGAAAAAGGTTAAAAAAAAAAGAAATAAGTATAAATACTGCACAAAACCAGACAAGTTATCGGTTATTATGAAAACTGTTTTATAAGAATGCTGTTAGTCTAAGAAAAGGTGAAATAAAAACAAGCTGGAAGCTGTTTGGCTCTGGTCCTAATTCCACAATAGCACCCAGTTCAACAATAAACCCATACAATGGGTAGCTGGAATTTCCATCATTTAAGCAGGATTTTTTTTATAAATGTCAAATTTGAAAAAAACTGGGATAATTAATGGCTGTATTTTTTCATTAATTTCCTACTATTACTTAGACTCTTTACCTTCCACCCTTGTCAGTCAATGCTATACTTCATGAACATAGTTACAGTACTAATGATTAAGATTTCTAATACTTGCACACTCCATACTGGTCCCCAATAAATTTATTGATATGAAGCAGAGGGGTTTTAAAATGAGTACAACTTTAAATTTTAAACTTACAAAGTCTAACAAAAAAAGTGCTTACTGACACTTCCATTTATGAGTTTCCCCATTTACAAGCTGATGAAGAGCATTTAATACAAATAACCATACTCCAGGGATCAAAATTTGATGGACCTGGGAGCCCCTGTGCTCCTTAAAATTATCCCGAGCAAATAAAATGTAAACTGGAGGGGACCCCACTTGACTTTTTCAATATTCATTATTCTAGATTAAGCATTCACAACAACCTTCTTTTGACAATTGTTATAACTCTAGGGTACAGTCAATCAACAAACCAAATTTGCTGTATATTATTGTAAACTTGAGGATCATGAATGATACATTTGTATTATATATGTATGCAAAGTATGATAAATGTGAGTATGTATGTGATGCATGATAGATGTATTATTTATTACTTTTTAATTCCTTTCTTAGGTCATAGGCCTTTTTTGAGCTGGGAGGGACTCTGCCAGTAGGCTTTCATATTCCAAGGGCTTTAATTATTTGTGCTGTATACATATACAATACACCATCAAACATCCATTCAAGTACACACTGTACAGGTTACAATAATAGCATTAGAATAGAACATCCCATTTTGCTACAAAAGAAAAGGACTCAACTAGCAGAACCTGAAAGAACCATTAACTGATGCCCATCAATTTATCAGAAGTTTGTCCAAGTGAACCTTTTACAATACAAACTTGTGAAGTTGCAATGATCCGAGGAGGTCAGCAACCCTCTCCAGTACGATAATGTCCTCAGATTACCCTATCCTTCAAAACATTGAATGAGAAAATCCCAGGCAACAAATTACAATGCAAGATGAGGACGGAAATAGGATCAACCACAGCGCCTTCTAATTGTGAGATGGGGCCCTCCCCATGTGAACAAATCATGCCAGATAATACTTGCAGGCAGGTAGGAGAATTACATACATGAGAATAATATGAGAGTTACATATGAGAATAAGAAGGAGCAAAATAAATTATCACCAACCTTCATAATATTGAAGGAGCAAATTCCAGGCAACTAATACAGCCCTTTGCTTACACTGCAATGTGTAAAGTGGGACGGTTAAGAAGTTTATTTACCTCATAGCAAAGTATGATGCACAGCAAGTCATGTTCACAACTCAAAAGTCAATTCTGGAAACTTTTTCAGCTTTCCTAGTGACAGTAATGACTTGAGTGAAATTCACTTTGACACAGACAGGAGTGATCTGTCACTGAGTTATACACACATGATTTCATTGAAGCTTGGTGTGAAGTAAACTGTACATCAGAATACCATGGAGAGCAATGTACAGAATAACCAGTTTCATTTTCTTGAGATGGATACAAGTTCCTATGAATTTGAACCTGATGTCTGCATCAAGCATCCACTGGTACTCACAAATAATGATGGAATATGAAGATATTTTCCCCTCCTCCCCCTTCCCCCCCCCCAAAAAAAATGGCTCTCCAATATGAGGAGCTATATAAGAGTCAAGACCAAAAATTGACCCACTTTCTCCTACCCTAGATATTCAACACTAAGGACATCCACTCTTTTCAGGTTATTAAAATTTCAATTGTCTCAATTTGAAATGTCAAATACAATATTTTGAAAAGAATTTTGATGAAAAAAAGTGAACAAGGAATTAGCAGCCGAACAGTGGAATTTGAATTCCCATGAGACAGGTGTTACTGATAGATGCACAGACCTACTGACCTAGCTAACAATGGAAACTGTGACACATACATACAACTTTATCAGACCTAGATTTATTCCATAAATAAATGCAATTTACCTCCTATTTAAGAAACAGAATTAAATTACTTCATGTGTAAGGTAGAGTGTAAGCATTATGGTCATGAATACAAGTTCAAGACTAAGTTGAAGGTGAATAACCTTTAAACGCAAGAATGCAAGTAGCATAAGGAAAAATTGTACACCAAATTGCACTTTTTTGTACGTTTGTTATAAAAAGTAGGATAATACATGGCGCCTTCCAGATGACAGCTTCCTTTCCTGATGTGTTCTAAACTTCTCCCAGGTACTTCTTTCACGTAGCTAAGTGAGGGTTGCATAAAGGATAAAGCAAAGGTGTAGGTAGACCATAAGAAATAATACTGATGTACAACCTCTAGTGTGTGACCTCTTGTTGTAATACGAGTACCTGGGTGAAACCTACATGGGTGAGTTTTACCAATATTTACCACGTTGTTACTTGAATTCACGCCGTTATTACCAAAATTTACCACGTTGTTGTTGATAATCACGCCGTTATTACCTCGATGTACATCGCTGTTACTAACGATGACGCCGTTATTGACGAACTTTGCGTAATTCGCGTTCCATACTTGTGTACCACATATAATTGTGAGCACAAACTTAAGTTGTAAGTATTAGTTCTAGTGAGTGACTTTCGGTAGAACATTTACAAGTGTGTGACCTACATGTTGTTGTGGTGTGCGCAAGTATATGATATGCAGTTGCAAGAATGAATACAAGTGAATAACCATAGCTGTAATTGTAAGTAGGCTACATGTATGAGACCTTTAGTTGTAAGTATGAGCTACTGTAGTACATGTGCATGGAGTGCAGTTGTGCATTTGAGCATACGCATGTCAACATGAAAATTCCAAAATCTGTAAAAGGACTTTTCAGGCACTAAGAGCACTTGGATGAACACGACTCCCTGGATGCGAATACCAAACAAACAAGATCTGATGAAAAAATTTCCTCCCAGAACTGGTGGAGAAGCACGAGCCCAATGGGCACTGTGGTTCCTTGCTGAATGTAATGAAACTGGGCCATGAGTATACAACAAAATATTAACTGATGTGAAGTTTGCCCGTGACTCTGGTGACTGCTACATGACCTTCAAAGTTTTTGGCAGAGTAGCTTAAATGCTGAGACAGATTTTATACTTCACATGGTGCTGCATTAAATCCAGCACAAAACCACAAAACTCATATGGTTTTCTGCTGGATATAATGCAACACCATGTTAAGTATATAAAATCTATCCAAGCTTCCTGCATTGACATGTTGTGTTAAAAAGCTTTTCAGAGTTTGACCTCCAGTGACTCCAGATGACCTTTGACCTCCACCAAAAAACGAAAGTATTTTTCCCACCATAAGGCATCCACATACAACCATTTGTATGAAATCTATTGAGATATTGTGTTAAAAATTTAACAATGTTTTCAGCATTTGACCTCCAGTGACCCCAGATGACCTTTGACCACCA
>WURT03123224.1:0-11711 GCA_009936505.3 Holothuria glaberrima | reverse complement strand
TGGAGGGCACGAATTGGAAAATTTTTCTCTTTCACATGAGACCCTTGTGAAATGCCACTGGAAAATGCCTTTAAGTTATTTCTTTTTTTCCAAATTAATCTCTGATCATGCATATTGATATTAATTGCCTAAAGTTATTTTTGTATTTTTGTCAGGGAGGGTAGGAGGCAAAGGATGTGGGTCATGATTTTTGGTATTTGTTCAGAAGAATGGTGCTGTCAGTGTGAGTTTTATGGGGAGATATTTTTACATGGCAAATTAAATAAGTAGAACACCTATGAAAGATTAAATGCAGCTTGGGATGTGGACATTACTGGGAGGTTACAATTCTTATGTATAACAACTCTGTACTTGTCTAAATACAAACTGATATCCTTGATAAGGTAGGTTTGCTAATGCCAGCGTTAAAGAGATACTCTTGTGAGAATTTCTAAAATCCTAAACGAAGCAAAACTATGTCTTTTCAATTGGCCAAGGAAAGGTACTTTGAAGAGCAAGTGCAGACATCCCAATTTGAATTAACTCATCACTTTGCTTTTTCAGAAATGGTGCTTGTTACTCTTGTATTTTCTCACAAAAACACATCTTTTTCTAACTGAATTTTTAACTTCATGCAAAGTAACTTGTTGTTTTATCTTTAATATGTCATAATGCTATGTCAGAAGCATCATGAAAGATGTAAAATTTATATGTTTCAGAAGTGTTTGACAACTGTTTCAAATTGTGTTCATTGAAAAGAGAGCACAAGGTTCACAAATTATGCTCAAAGTGTGGTCCCATTTCTACAGTGTTTTTGTGTGATTGTTGAATACATTGACAATGGTGAAGAAGGACACTCAAGCTGCCAAGCATATGTGGCTCTAGAGGTGTAATAATTCAAAAAAATACCTTGAAATTTATGCATGCTGAGGTCATTGTACTTTTCTTTCACAGTTAGTAGTACAGCTTTTTTAACAGACGTACATTTACGTACCACTCACGTGATTGAACTTCTCCTGTCAGGATCATGCACAGGTGGCATTTGGGTACAAGGTAGGGCCCAATCCAGAAAAGGGGGAGGGGGAGAGAGGGTCTGGCAAATATTGTTTCTCAAGCATACTAAAAATAAACTTTGAATGACTTCACCAGTGTAGGTGGATCATAACTTGTAGTTCTCAGTCACCTGTTGTGACTGTTGACAGCCCTAGCTCTCAATGAGAAACTAAACAGGAAGTGCAATTTTTTTTTTGGTTATCAGACTTTTCTCATGTTTGCAAGTTTAAATTTCAGTCACCTTCTTCATCTTCCATAATATCTTCATCTGCTTTGTTTCCCTCCCCCACAAAGAAAGCAACAGTTGTATAAATCATTATTCAGGCTCTTGTTCCTTATGGCTTTTCTTTGTAACTCTAACATTCCTGTCAGTCCATTGATTGGAACTTTCACTAGGTAAGTTGTGATAAATCAAGGAATATAGAAAGAAGTAAGGTTCAAGGACCATCTTTCCAGGTTAACAGTGTGTATGAAGTTTTCTGCATTATAAGAAAAAAGTGAAAGTTATATGCAAAGAAATTATAAAGCCAACAAATGTTTGGTGTGTGGGTGCAGACTATTTATTTATGCAATAAAAAAGTGAACTTTGGAACCATTTGTATTATCTTCATTTTATCAGAAGAGTCTTCAAATGCTTGTTTTAGAATCTGGTGAATATGATAATGCTACTTCATCCTAAAGGATTTTCACTAATATGTCCAATAGCATGAAACCAAAAAGTACATCACACTGAAACCTCCTATGAAGAAATGTCATCAGGACTGCAAAGCGGCCTATCTACGTGCATAGCATCTTTGTAGGGTGGGTATACCGGCATAACGGAGGGGGAATATCGTTTGACCATTTCCCAGCACAACATACCCCGTGTACATGGATACCTAAAAGTTGTTTGTATGGGTTTGGGTTGTAATGACCCTCTAAGCTAAATCAGAGGGAGACCCTTCCCCTCAGCTGAATCTACACATGCCTTTACTTGCATATACAAGTTGGTACACTTGTGAATTTCTTCCAAGCACAAAACAGGGTCATATTCTTTATCGCTACTAATGTCCGTCAAACGAGAGTTAACTTTCTTACCTCCCTTGCTGCGAATGAGGGCACTGGTCAAATAAAGTGTAAACGCTCAATTTCTGTTAAACTTAGGTCATCCAGCTGCGAGGATATTTTATATTATATTTTGGTCCTTACACTTACCCCTCGTCGAGGGGTAAGTGAAAAACAAAAGTAAATGGGTGACCATAGCTATACTATCAAACAAAATTCGTAGATATGACTGAGGCCCTCGAACAGCAACCATCATCGGGTTAGAAGGGGACGTCTAAGGTAGAAGAAAAAATGAAATACAACAATCCACTTTATCACAATGTATTACAATGTTCCCTACTTCTTGGTGAAAGTCGGATGGAAAAAAAAAATCCGTTGTGATTAAACAGATTACATGTTTAGGTTATTATTTAAGAATTATATCTATTTAGACGAAAGGGTCATAACCTGAACCAGCTATTGAGGCGTGTAATGAAAAGTACACGCTAGGTGGGAGGAACCACGCACATGGTCGTGCGGTATTTCGTGTGTTCCTCTCTAGGCTGGTGACCTGGTGAGAGGTATGACATATTTCCAACGTTGACCTGGATTTTTACCGGGGATCAATGCATATACTACGTGTAGTCGTAGTTGGATTTGGCTCAAACGTAATTTTGCTTATTTTCATGGTTCCTCCCATAACATCACAAGGTTGCTTTAGCAATTTGTACGGTCTATGTTGCCGAGTGGCGTGGTCCAAAGGCATCACCATTTCTGACGGCTAATTCAAACTTAATTTAGCTCAGCAGTGTAGCCTGAATACCTCACCATGATTATTGTTTGGTGGCATAAATAGTTAAGTTGTGATAAGGAGTAGCGAAACTTCAAATTAAACCGCGGCAGTCTTTTCGCCGGACGAAATTTTCAAACGCTAGTCTCTGCTCTAACAATAATTTGGAAAGACTGTTGGTTCCATTGGTTCTCGGAAATTTATGCAGATCGATGTGATAAAAATTATTCTTTGAAAATTTCTGGGGGAAACTGCCCCAACCCCCACCTCTGGGTAGCGCCATGACATTGCCGAACAAGCAAATTGAAGTTCCCAGAAAATTTCCAAATGGTTCCACTGCAATTTGGTCCGGGAACGTCTTGTATGTAAGGCATTAAACTCCAACCAATAAGTCAACTACACTCGAATGTGGAAAACATTGAACCTGGAAATGTGAAAAGTGGAAAGTTGGCAGAAAGCATGATCTAACACCCGAGCTCCCTCATGGAAACGCGGAACGCTCCCCGGTCGACGTGGGGTCCGAAGTACGTCTTATGGCTCCAGGGTGGGGTATAAAGTAATGCCCCATTGGCTGGTCAGGGAATGGGGAGGACCTCCGGGAGCTCTGGGTTATTTACAAAGATGGGGGTATTAAAATACTGCATTAAAATGTCTACAAATTCCATTGAATATGCATTAGACAAATCACACAAATGTAAATAAAGGCGCTTTTATGATATTAGACTAACTCGGACGAACGGTCAAATTCATGAGGCAGCGGGCGAATGGACGATGGTAGGGATTGCACTCGGTTTTGCAATTGTCAGGGCTATGGCTATCAAGGGTGTAACCGAGTCCACCTATCCCAATTCCGGGCTAAATCCGATTCCTTTGGCCACCATTCCGGGCAAAATCCGAGTCCAGTTCTCAGGGGTTTAGGCGTAATCTTTGGAAGGGGGAGGGTGTAGAGATCATGTTTTGCCGACAGATCTGGTGATTCGTAAAACGAGCGCGAAGCGCGAGCGGTAGCGGGTGGGGCCCAGGGACAGGGCCCCGGTGGGGGCCCAGGGGCGAAGCCCCCTGAAGTTCTGAGGTTTTAGCGTTCAAAATATGCTTTGAATGCCAGGATGCGTTACCAAGCGCAGATCCAGGTGGGGGCGCACCCGGCGCACGCCCCCTTTTTCGATGACCAACGATTTCTTTTTGCCTGAGCAAATGAGCAAATAGATATAGAAAATATGCTTCCAAGAAGCTGGGAAATCGCATCTAAGCGCATCTAGAATTCAAATTTTCTTGGGGGGGGGGGGGAACCCGAATGTTCAAATTTAATGAAGATCCGAAAATCGAAATAGCCGATAACAGACTGGTCGCGCTCTCCCGTTCTTCCCCCCCCCCCTTTTTTTCTTCTCTCCATTTTTTCTTCTTTCCATTCTCCGTCTTCACTTGTACTCCCTTCCTTCCTTCCCCTTTCTTTTCCCTTCTTCCCTCTTCTTCCCTCTTCTTTTCCTCCTCTCCTCTTTTCCTCGTCTTCCCCTTCCACTCTCCCTTTTTGCCGACAGACCGGAAATTTGCCGACGGCGACCAAATATTGGAGGGAGTGTGACACCCCCCGCTCGATACGGCCCTACCAGTTCTTTCCAATCCCCAGCCAATTCCAATTCCAGTTACCCCAATTCCATGTCCGGCCATCTTACTATGTATATAGTATCTCGTACAAATATTTTTTTTACTATTGTGCAATTACACTCAACTTAAACCGGTATTTTTACAAATCAGTTTCATACCATGGCTTATTCTGTAATTCTGCTGACTCTGTGTAACCATTCATGTGTTAACCTTTGCACCAATAACAATGAAGCCATACGTAACGTTTATGAAACTTTCATTTTTGTGGACTCGGCTGGAATCGAATCCTTCATACCCTCCTACTGCGGCCGAGTTCTGGTTGGTTTTGTATCATTTTAATTTTTCGTATTGAAAGAGCGCCACTATTCTTCATGCCACAGTGAGTCCTTCGTTTGACCTACACCGTGTGCAACGCTTGGAAGTAGCCAGGAATTTTGACATAGGGGGAACCGGCACCACAAATGGGACAACGAAGAAGGTAATGTTTATAGCAAGTAGTCAACCTCATGATGGCTGTTTGGGTTAACCACAGGGGATGTGTCAAGCCCACACATACAGCTTTAAGAATAGGGTCCTACGTTTGCAAATGCGTGTGAAGGGCCCACAAATTTCACTTCCCTATTGTAACTTCCCCCTTCTCTTGCAATACAGAGACGTGCAAGGCTTCACAAGTGAACAGGACAAGGTTATGATCATGAATTTATTTCTGCAGCTTCGCAAGTGCAGGTGAAGAGTTGAGGACCGCTTGACGAACGATGATAGGCCATGAACTTCCATAAGGCCCTGGTGCCCTCCAGTATATAACTTTGGTGGTATCCAGAGGGAATATCCCCGAAATGTTAGCGGCATTAACCCAATCGGAACACTTGCATGGAGCTTTGAACCGCCTCTCGAATGACAGTCACAGGTAACAATTCAGTTCTAAATTATAACAACTACCTTATTTTAATTTTGCATGAACAGCTTGCAACAGGATGGAATTCACGGTCAATATGGATGGCAAGAGTATATTTTTTTAATTTATTTGTGGTACTAGTAAAGTTAGCCTCAAACCATAGAGTTATCACTGGCATGTTGCGAATGGTACTGCGGCTGCTACATGAAAACCCGTTGATACCCTCCTTATTAATTGGCCAAGCTCCCCGATGGGGGCCAGTACTAACCATGGACCCAACAGAGAGACGGGTTGCCGAAAAGCTGGCCAACGCAAAATGTTAGGAGCACAAAGAACGCAGAAAACGTTTGTAAATCTGATGAAGAAAAATTGAAAAATTTGGTATTATTAAGGGAGATTGGAAAATATTGAATATTTATTGAAGAATCCGCCCACTTTAAGAGCACAACAAAGAAATTCGTCTGGGCGACCGGTCGTCGTAGCGTTACTTACTGTGTCTGACCCATCGAAGCTCCTCGATGAAACCGAAAAATGTCCCCGACGAAGGGCAGCCTCCAACCCCCAACTTGGTGTCACCTCGGGCTCAGCTGAGGGACTTTTTTAAAAGATATGTTTGCCACGATGGCGAGTCTGAACTAAGAATCTTCCAAAAGGTTAAAAAGAGGGTACAACTTTCAATCGATGCAATTTCGCTTTCTCCATAAATCTTGAACCTTGTTTGAGCCTTAAAGCAAACCAGAACGGGAGATGAAGCGCGCGAAATATTTTCAATTAGACAAAAATTTTTATAGAAAGCAAAATACGTTGATCTTTAAACGCCATTTGAGGTCATGTTAAATCTTTCTAAATAACCGTTTGGAAGCATGCTTAGCCCCATTTAACAGTTGGTGAAATTTTTATTTTCCATCGATTTTCTAAATGGGGGCACAGTGGTCGGCACCAAGGACTCCCCCGTGCCCCCGCCTGACAACGGGCCTGAATAGAAGTAAGCTGGTAGAGGGAAAACGATGTCCTTCGATCTGGACTGAAGCCCTTTATATAGCTGACTGCGGCGGTAAGAAAGTAACGGAGCATAGCACAAACATAACGTCGTTGAGTTTGCATCAGTCATTAGAGGAGGAGCTTAAAGTTTTCAGAGTCAGGAGTATGTAACAAAAACCTTAAACCTAGACTTATCTCTGGCAGTGAAAATTTCTTCTTTCTTTCGGAAAACGGATAAAATGACGTTTAACTTCCTAAGCTGGATGCACACTGTACGTATAGAGACGTGCGATCAATCACCTGGCTTTTTGCCGTACAACAGAAGCGCCCTCCTTAATTTTGTGGTTTCACTGGGATATACCCACACAGTATTACGGAAGCCGAGGATTTCGAGGTCTGAGAAATCATTTCAATTTCTCTCTTCCCGTAACACTGTGTTTGCGTTCCCCTTACTTCAGTTTCTGTGGTGCAACACAGGCTATACAAAATACCTCTAATTAGCACTACATTTGATATTTCAAACCCGGCTACATTGATGTTTCAGTACAAGCCAGGAAGACTTCTTAGTCTTCGCAAGGAAGTACTCTGAGGTAGTACGTCCATGGTCTGATAATGTACAATCCCTGAGGAAATGAGATATAATGTAAACAAGAACCGAAAAAGTGCATTTTCGGTATATGAAAAGTCTAGTTTATATTATATAACACCTTTTTAATTCCTCTAGCCTACATCTGATTGGAGGATTGGTAGTCACAAGCCATGGGTTATTCGGTACTAACCCACTGTCGTGGGTTAGTACAGGGGCACAAATTATGGGGGGCAAGGGTGGCGGTACCCCCCCAAACCAAATGGTGGGGGAGAATTGCAATTTTCTCCCCCCCCCAAAAAAAAATTTCCTTGGAGCATTTGCGTCATTGATTGATCGATTCCTGTCGGAAAAATACTGTATGGCTGATAACTGATAGCGGTTGATTATCGAAAAGGGGAGATAAACGCCACTGTTCAGTTATTCAAAAATTTTGTTGAAAAATGTCGTTGATCGTTCACGTGAAAACGAAAAACAAGACACATTCACTTGTTGTGACAATCATGGAGTTATTTTATCAACTTCTCGGCCGTTTACGACATTGGAAAACTGGTCACATTCCTTGCTATGACAACTCAAATTGTTGGCCTTTCACGCCTCTGGAGAACTGGTCACACTACGACAACTTCCGACGTGACACACACAGTTCTGTAGTAGTAGTAGCAGACATTCCCCTCCCTCGATATCGAGTCATTCATCCCCAGAACAGTGATAAAAATGATAGGCATATGTTCAAGTTTACATCGCAATTCTCCGAGCGATTGGTTTCATAAGGGTGTGGTGAGGTGTGTTATTCATTGTAGGACCCTATTCAATTTTATCATCTCGAGTAGTATGGTCAGATTAACACTGGGGTTTTGACTTGATTTACTACAGGTTAGAAAGTCACTCAAGGTTTATCTGGGAACCGTGGCTGTATGAACGTGGGTGGACATGGCAAATGCTCGCCTCTTTTCGACTAGTGCCCAGATAATTACGGGGCAGGTATGCGCTATTTAAGATACCATCTCACCCTACTCCGTGCTCCCAACACTGACATTTAGATCCCTATTCCAAACGGACTTGAGTGTGCTGTCCAGTCTTTGAGCCACTTTCCCCAATGACTGGAAAGAACCAGAAAATCATTTCGCAGGCAGCATTATCGTTGTTTGGGGTTGTGCTGTCACATGCCAGTTAGTAGGTAGGCACCAAAAGGTGTGATACCTGTATGTATGGTGAATATGATACATGGTGCGTGTTCATTTTGTTATCCCAAGCTACACCCACATCAGCTGGTAGACCACATTACTTTACGGCTATTCTTGGCGCGCATCATTGCATGCTTTGTGAGCTTTGTTTTTTTTTTTGTTTTTTTTGTTTTTTTTTTGTTTTTTTTGTTTTTTTTACTACTGATCGATACTAGTCGGTGTGGTCATCGGGAAGTCAGGAAAATGTTTTTCTAAGACAATTACTCTCACAATACAAACTTTCAGAACAAGAGATCACAATATAGGCGTTTTTTCGAAGGACATCAAACGACCCGGCAAGTGCCATTTCCGGTCATCTGGGGGCCTTCAGGGACGAAAATTTTCTTGGTACGCTACGCGCCAATCCTGGTGTCTTTTCGCTTAGATAGTAAATTCGCCCCCAAACAAAAAAAAAACAGATTTTCGCCCCTCGGGTAGTACCATATTAACCCACGGTGGTGACGTCAGCCATGAGTACGTACAATCAAATTTTGACCAAAATCAATGATTTAGGAAGTAAGGTGTTATATAAAACAAATAATGAATGTCTTCCATTTCATGGGATAGTAAGTATAATTTCAATCGTTGAAAGATTGCACGTTCTATTCAACTCGGCGTCACCTCTTTGAATAATAGATCATTCAATCTTTCAACTCATGGAATTATTCATACTATATCGCACTCATAAACATTCATTATTTGTATACTAAATGGTTATTACTCCACGTATAAACTATGACAAAAGGTTAGGACTGCACGTAACTTCCTATGACACTGTGATGTAGCTTTCGTGTTTCACTGACAAGCGATCAGTCAGCTTTACACGGCACTGCATAAACTGTTAAAAATGTCTACAAACTGTTGTAGAATTACAGAACAAAAAAATAAAGAATGCAAAGAGAAAGCGGAAAACTGTTGTCAATTTTTGAAACAAATTGACAGCATTTTTTCTGTTTTCTTTATGTATTTCTTTACTTTTTGTTCTGTAAAACTACAGAATTTTTTTACATTGTGCCTTGTTAAATAAATCACTTCATTTACTACCCAATTAATTACCTCATTTCTCACTTTCGTCAAAGTTATTGGTTACATGTAGACAAACTAAACGTGCTAGCTCGCAACCAACTCTTTCAACAGTTTTACCCCCTGTAATTTTTATATAGTAAACAAAAAGTGACAGTAGGACTGTCGGAAGTAGCTGTTCTACAAGTTGCGTGTATTTGAGTGGTCAGTGTGGGTGACCTCTTCCTTGTTACGGACCGTGAACTTCAAAGTTACGAGTGGACAAACAAGTAATCCATCATCAGAATTATTGACGTTTGAAGTCGTAAACATTGTTTGACCACTGACCAAATGTGAAAAGCAGCGGCTGATCAATACGGAACACATCACTTCCCAATATGGTGAAGGGAAGCTCCGAACGACAGCTTCATGCAAATAAACAGAACGCCCGTCTCTTCATCGCCAAAACTTTTGCGTTTTTACGATTCAGAAATTCATAGGGAAGTACAAATGATTGAACTAAGGAAATCCCAAGCTTCTTAAACTTATTGAAATAACCAACGGCACTTGCACGCCAAGATAAACTATAAACCGTGTTAAATGCATTTACTCGACGTATTTCTACGTCGAGTAAATGCATTTGACACGGTTTTTAGTTTATCTTGGCCTGCAAGTGTCGTTGGAGTATATGTTCTATAACACTGGAAATTTCCCTGACAGGGAAATGCTTTTGAAACTTATTTCCTGGTTCATTCTTCTAAAGGCAAACTTTTTTTTTATTAACTATCCTATCCTATTTAAAATTTGAGTGATTGTAGAAGTCGGACAAGCTCATCCTTATTGATCTCCACTCTCTCCATGTCTTGCCTTCGCTTCGTTTCAAGTGCGTGCAAGACTCTGATTTCGTGCTGTAGTTGGTTCGTCACACCTGGAATAATGGAGAAGAGAAGGGAAAAATTAGATCAAACTAACCTCACATGGTAGGGATTTTTGTGGGCTAAATGGTGCAACACGTCACTTCAGAAAGTACAACTAGCCGAAAGTCAGTTGCTACAGTATTTACATTTCCTCCCGTTCCCCTTCGTTGCTACCTTTCGCAGAGCACCAGTTTCTCATTTAACCTCAAATTTCTCCCACACTCTAAAAACATCATAGTGAAATTTAACCAGGATAGGGGTCAATAGTTTTCCATACATTTCCTGGTTAAAGTTACCAGGAGATCCTGTTCAAATTCTACCAGGAAAATGTCAAATTTTGACCAAGATGTTATAAAGAGTTGTTACTTCAACCAGAAAAACGTCTCTCTGACCAGGATTTCGTGGTCACTTCCACCCAGGAAATGTATGGACAACTATTGACCCCTAACCTGGTTAAATTTAACCAGGATGATTTTAGAGTGCATTGCTATTTGAAATATTTGTCGCGCTGTGACTAAGAGGAAGGACATTTTATGTTACTAGTTTTATGTTACTATGTCATAATGAGGAGAAACTTTTAAAATAATCAAAACGACTGGAAAATTTGACTACAAGCTACCATTACTTCAAGTTGTGTTAGAAGTTACAACGAGCGGTAATGGATTATATGATTCAGTTTACAAGGGGATTATAGTGTCTCCAAAAGGGTAGCACGTTGTCCTTTTTGATTACGTATTTTCTCTTGATGTAAAAAGTCCACATTATAACAGGCTATGGGGTAACGTGCTTTCCAACTCTAAAAGGGGAATTTTGCGATGAAACTAATCACTAAATTCTGTAAATTAAGTTTATATATTATGCAAACTAAAATATGCTATGACAGTCATGCCTTGCATGACGTCATGTATATTATACAGGTCTTGTTTGAGAAAGTGTCCAATGGTGATTGGTGACAATGAATCTACCATATTCGGAATTCGTTATTATTATTGTTGCACACATTTTAACAGTCCCGTGGCCAGACAAGGTACTGAAGGGAGCTAAAAGGCTTCCAGGGTGGCGAAAAAAAAAATTCAGGGGCCAAACGTGTTGAAATGTATAAAGTCAATGGCAACTTGAAACTTTCCCGGGGGGCAAAAAATTTCCAGGGGGCTCCGCCCTTGGCCATCTTGGCTACGGAAATGCATTTTAACTCTCATTTCCCCGTTTGGGAATTTAGCCACCACTTGTCGGCGGGGTAAATTCCTATAGTTTCACCCCTGGATAGACTAATCCAAGCTTTATTATTAAGTCGCAACCCTTTTCTACCATTAGTGACTTAGAACTGATTTTGAGGATTCAGGACTTTTTCTGACACGTATTTTAGGGCTTTTCAGCTTCCTACCTCTTAACTGCTCCAGTTGTTGCTGTAATTCATGCTTTTGTTTCATAATATAAGCACGCTGAGAATCCAAGCGCACTTTGACGTCTTGCTTCACATCTTCTACTTTACAAATCATTTCTGAGCGTAGCAGATCCAATTCTGTTCTAACTTCACTTATGCAACTGTGTGTTTCCAGTTCGGAATCAAGGACACTGTATGGAACGCGAATTACGCAAAGTTCGTCAATAACGGCGTCATCGTTAGTAACAGCGATGTACATCGAGGTAATAA